>JAVIAB010000001.1:38387775-38647775 GCA_032433765.1 Megaustenia siamemsis | reverse complement strand
GAGAGAGAGAGAGAGAGAAAGGGAAGAAATCAATATAAACAGAAAGTGAAGGATGGGTATATAGAAAAATAAGACAAATGTGGTTCTGACAGAAGCTAGATACATTTGTTAAACGAAAGAGTATTTAAATATATGTGTTGTTTTAATATTAGGCAGGATTGTAAAAGATATAAAATGGCTTCTATAACAAAATATAGACATGACAAAGCTGATGAGAACAGGATATGGTATAGCATCTATTGTACCGATATAAATAGAAGAAATAACCATTTTTATCTGGAATAATAAGCAAACAAATGCAGACGAAATTTGCTAAATGTGGTGGAAAGATATACTATAACCAGTGATGGAAAATGTACAACTGAGATAAACAAAAGAATAGGAATGGCAAAAAGTAATTTTAATGCGATGAAGAACATACTAACATGAAAACAAATAACACCAGGGCTAAAACTAAGAATAGCAAAATGTTACATCTGCTCAATATTCCTATATGATGCAGAAACATGGACATTAAATAGAACAGAGAATTTAAGCCTTTGAAATGGGGATATATAGAAGAATATGTAGAATTGGATGGAAGGAAAAGAAAACAAACGATGAAGTCTTAAAACAGCTATAAATGAAAAGAGAACTACTAAGCACAATTCAAACAAGACAAATGCGATTTTTGGGCCATGTTAAAAGACACAACAGCCTACTAAAAGTAATCCTGGAGGGGAAAATACAAGGTTAAAGAGGCAGAGGCAGACCAAGACTAACATGGACGAGTAGCATCAAAAGATGGACAAATCAGCCTATGACAACCTGCACCATCAAAGCAAGAGACAGAGCAGAATGGCGCTCCATGGTAGCTAACCTTCGTTGCGGAGACGGCACTCGATGATGATGATGGTGGTGGAAAGATATACAAATGTAGGAGATATATACAACAAAGGCTGAAAATAATCAAATATGGAACCCCCCCAAAAATAACTATGCGTTAAACACACACTAGCGCATACGTAAGAAAAGAGATGTTAAAGTTAACAGTAAAATAAATACCTGATATCCACTATCAGCCGTCACGTTCTTGTTGATACTTCCGGTAGAGGAGGAAAATCCGAAATGAGAGTCATTCATTTTTTTGCCTTCCAGGCTGCCAATATCATCGTCCCTGTAGTCACTGTCCAGACTGCCATGCCGGAAGTTATCCATCTTTATTGGGTCCACAAATGCTGTGACCACACGAGAGTTGTGGATGTGCATCGGACAACGAGCATTGCCGTTTCCGTTGCTCTTCCGACGCCTGTCAAGTCTTCTCATGACGACAATGACTAGGACTATGGTGACGCTGAGCAAAATCGTCACACAGACCAGAGTCAGGGCGATGACAACGTATTGGTCATTCAAGACTCCAGACCTCCCTGTCGTCCCGTTACCTCCAGAGACATGAATGAGAAAAGTTCTAACGTCGGACAGTGGGGGAGTCCCTGAATCCCGAACCATTATTGAGAGCTTGTACGTTCCTGCATCCTTGCCTGTGAACAGAGAAAATTACCAAATAATTGAACTCTGCTCACAGTAATGATACATAGAAATACACGACAGTACACATGAAATAAAAACAATGTAGAAAAGAAGTCGTCGGCCAAATGTGTATTGTGTTTAACAATGACAGGGCCGGATTTAGATTTGATGAGGCCCTATCCTGGCTATGATAAATGAGACTCTATGCTGGTTACAATAAATGAGGTCCTGTGCTGGCTACACTAAATGAGGCCCTAAGTTGACTACGCTAAATGAGGCCCTAAGGTAGCTACGCTAAATGAGGCCCACTGCTGGCTACACTAAATGAGGCCCTAAAGAAGCTACGCTAAATGAGGCCCTAAGGTAGCTATGGTAAATGAGGCCCAGTGCTGGCTACGCTAAATGAGGCCTTAAGTTGGTTACACTAAATGAGGCCCTAAGTTGGCTACACTAAATGAGGCCCTAAGTTGGCTGCATTAAATGAGGCCATATGTTGGCTACACTAAATGAGACCCTAAGTTGGCTACACTAAATGAAACCCTAAGTTAGCTACACTGAATGAGGCCCTAAGTTGGCTACTCTAAATGAGGCCATAAGTTAGCTACGCTAAATGAAACCATGTAGTGCCTACGCTAAATGAAACCATGTAGTGGCTACGCTAAATGAGCCCCTATGTTGGCTACGCTAAATGAAACCATGTAGTGGCTACGCTAAATGAGGCCCTAAGTTGGCTACGCTAAATGAAACCATGTAGTGGTTACACTAAACGAGGCCCTAAGTTGGCTACGCTAAATGAGCCCCTATGTTGGCTACGCTAAATGAAACCATGTAGTGGCTACGCTAAATGAGGCCCTAAGTTGGCTACGCTAAATGAAACCATGTAGTGGTTACACTAAACGAGGCCCTAAGTTGGCTACGCTAAATGAGTCCCTATGGTGGCTACGCTAAATGAGCCCCTACGCTAATTGAAACCATGTAGTGTACCGCAAAATGAAATTTTAATATCCCCTGTTACAAGAACTAACACCACAAGGTCTCTATTATAGATTACAAAATAAACCAGCTTGGGGCCCCCTAGAATTGTGAAGCTATAAGCTGTAGCTTATTTGGCTTGGGCCTACATACTACCCTGTACAAGACAAAACATAGCCCTACCCTGTACAAGACAAAACATAGCCCTACCCTGTACAAGACAAAACATAGCCCTACCCTGTACAAGACAAAACATAGCCCTACCCTGTACAAGACAAAACATAGCCCTACCCTGTACAAGACAAAACATAGCCCTACCCTGTACAAGACAAAACATAGCAACTGAAATGAAATGACTTGGGATATTACTGAATTCGACATGAAGAGCAACAATCAAAGGCGAGGGTGTTAGGAAAGATGTAGATGCAACATAAAGTTCAAGTTGTATTTTTTGGAAAATCAAGTGAGATGGTTTAGATTACGACTACTAGCAAACATCATTCCAGACAAGATACAACTGATGACAATAACATCTTCAAAAATGATACTTTCACAAAATATCGAAACGACTGTATACATAGAGACTGTACAAATAGAGATGATGATGATATATATAGACTGTTTATACAAAAGCCGTGTCGTGTTTATTTAACACGTTCCCTGTGGCTCCGCGTTGTATTTTAACATTTCATATATTTTATATTTGTGCTTATCTCCTACAAAATATTAAGCGCGGCTCAAATTATTTTAATTCTTCTTTCTTCTTTTCGAACGGTGTTTGTTTTCACCATCATCGAGTGCCGTCTCCGCAACGAAGGTTGGCTACCATGGAGCGCCATTCTGCTCTGTCTCTTGCTTTGATGGTGCAGGTTGTCATAGGCTGATTAGTCCATCTTTTGATGTTACTCGTATATGTTAGTCTTGGTCTGCCTCTGCCTCTTTTACCTTGTATTTTCTCCTCCAGGATTACTTTTAGTAGGCTGTTGTGTCTTTTAACATGGCCCAAAAGTCGCTTTTGTCTTGTTTGAATTGTGCTTAGTAGTTCTCTTTTCATTTATAGCTGTTTTAAGACTTCATCGTTTGTTTTCTTTTCCTTCCATCCAATTCTGCCTATTCTTCTATATATCCACATTTCAAAGGCTTCAGTTCTCTGTTCTGTTTTCTTGTCTAATGTCCATGTTTCTGCACCATACAGGAATATTGAGAAGATGTAACATTTTGCTATTCTTAGTTTTAGCCCTGTTGTTATTTGTTTTGATGTTAGTATGTTCTTCATGACATTAAAATTACCTTTTGCCATTCCTGTTCTTTTGTTTATTTTAGTTGTACATTTTTCATCACTGGTTTAAGTATGTCCAAGGTAGTTGTAGTTCTGAACTGTCTCCAGGTCTATTCCTTCAATTTTGATATCCACTTGTGGGTTTCGAGTATCTTCTTTGTTTATGATCATAGTTTTAGTCTTTTTGATATTCATATCTAGTCCCTATTTTTTGCTTGTCATGTTTATTTCATTAAGTAATTGTTGTAGGTCTTTACGATTTTCTGCTAGCAGTACAGTATCGTCAGCATATCTTAGGTTGTTGATAATCTTTCCATTAATTTGTAGGCCTGGCATCTCTATGATGTTTTTAAAGATTTGCTCAGTGTATGGATTCAACAAGCATGGTGATAGGATGCATCCCTGTCTTACTCCTCTTTTTATATCAATAGGTGTAGAGTTCTCTTTGTTATATTTTATTATTGCTGTTTGCTCCCAGTATAGATTACATATTAATCGTATGTCCATGTCATCTAGATGTATCTCTTTTAGGCATTCTATAAGATGTTTGTGGCGTACTCTATCAAAAGCTTTAGTGTAGTCTATGAAGCAAGCATATATTAGTTTGTTTACTTCTGTGTACTTTTCGATTAATGTTCTCATGCAGAATATGGCTTCTTTTGTCCCGCTATTTTTCCTAAATCCAAATTGCTGCTCATCTAATTCAGTATTGATTTTATTCTGAATCCCTCCTTGTATAACTTTTAGCAAGATTTTTGTAACATGGCTTATTAGGCTTATTGTTCTAAAGTCACTGCATTCAACTGCACCATTCTTTTTAAGCAATGCAATGAAAGTTGATGTTTTAGTTCATTTGGTATGTATCCTGTATGGTATATGTCGTTGCATATGTCTGTAATCACTTCAATGCCAAAATCTTCTAGTGCCTGTATCATCTCTATCTGTATGTTGTCAGGTCCTGCTGCTTTTCCCTTTTTCATTGTTTTTATAGCTTTTTCCATCTCAGATTTTAAGATTTTATAGCCTGATGTACATTTTATAACTGGTTTCTTGTCCCTTTGATCATGAAATATTCCTGCCATCTGTTTATAATATCTTTATTGTCTGTTAGAATTTTTCCTTTTTTGTCTGCAATGCATCCACATTCTGTGGCTTTTTTATTTTTATTAGTCATTCTCTTTATTTCTGTGTACATTCCTCTTAAGTTTTGTTTGCTTTCCATAGTTTCTATTTCTATACATTTTTGGTTGAGCCAGTCTTCTTTTGCCTTTTTGCACATTTTGCGTATTTCATTATCTATTTTATTGTATTGGGCAGTGTTCTTCGCTTGTCTCCTTTCTTCCATTTTTTCTAAGATTGTGTTAGTTATCCATTTTTGTTTTTTTGTTCTTTTCTCTTTTGGGTAAGGTGTCGCAGGTTTCTTGTATGCTTTTCTTTATGAATTGCCATTTGGTTGCTACTTTTTCATCAGGATTTACTCTTCTGTATTGCTCAATTCCTTCTTCTAGCAGCTTCTGGTATGTGTTCTTTACTTGTATTGTATAGGTATTTTTAATATCTTTTTGATTTAAAGCTGTTATATCTAGTGGATTTGTTGATGAATTAGACTTTTGCTTGTTTCTCTTTAGTTTGATTTTCATTTTAATCCTTACAGGATTGTGATCTGAATTAATATCTGCTCCTGTGTAGGTTATGGCTTTCATTACACTGTTACGGAACCTTTCTTTTATCATTATGTAATCTATTTGATTCCTCTCCTTGTCTCCAGGGCTTTTCCATGTGTATAGTTTCCTTTTCTCTTGCTCAAAGTAAATGTTACATATTATCAGCCTGTTTTCTTCACAGAATTGTATAAATCTTTCTCCTCTGTCATTTCTTTTTCCTAAACCATGATTTCCTATAATGGTCTTATATCTACCTTTCCTACCTTAGCGTTCATGTCACCCATTACAATCAAGATGTTTGAAGATTTCACTTGCTTTATAACTTTATTTAGGTCTTCATAGTATGCCTCTATTTGTTCATCTGTGTAGTCTTGAGTAGGTGCATATGTCTGTATTATTGCTATGTCGAATGGTTTTGCTTTCAACTTGACTAATATAATCCTATCACTGTATGTCCAGTGGGTAAAAGTAAAAAAGTAAAGTACCCCCGTCACGCCAAGTGGCGTATAGGGAATATGGTGTTAGTGACCATAAATTTTACAGACCTTCGGCACATGATTTTGGGGGTAATGTGGTCGGTATTACGCCCGTGCCGCTTCACTTTCCCAGAAAAAAATCCGGTACCCATTAAAGGCTTGGTGAACCCGGAGTTTGTCGGTTGGGATCGAACCCTAACCCTTGTCCTTTGTAGTCCAGTTCACTAACCACTGAACTATCGCGGCTCCCTTGTTCAGTGGGTACTTATATATTTTTGTAGCTCTCTTTTTATCAGTATTCCTACCCCCCCCCCTTTCCCTTTGATGTTCTGTTGTGTTTCCAGAGTATATAAATGTATATTTTTCGTCCTCTATGTACCCACATTCTTTCCACCTTGTCTCTGATATGCCTAAAATATCTATATTTATTCGTTCTGCTTCTTGAATCAGATTTTCCAATTTCCCTTCTTGATATAGAGTCCTAACATTCCAAGTACTTATTTTAAGATCTTTTCTCCGTCATAAGTTCGAATTCCTCTCCATGGCTTCCTCTGGTGTAGTACGTGATGAGGCTCCAATCTCTTTCACGGTGGTCAGCCACATTTGTGACTGACCACCGTGTTTGTTTTATATCAAGAAAAATAGTCCGGGTGTTTATTCATATTCTGTATGGGAGTTCAGCGGGACTTCCAAATAGCTTTGAACATATATTCCTTTCTGTTGGCCAGTGCTCCTTCAGCAACTACCTGTTCATTTTGCAGTTCTGTAGTCGACTATCTGTGCTGGATGTCAGTGTTGGCTGCCCGCGTTTGGTTTGGTGTGTACACATGGACTATATAGTCTCAGTCTATGCAAACGGTTGTTTAGTTTTGAGTGTCCCTTTCTGAGCTGGAAGAGGACTTGTTCTGCTCGTTCAAGGTATTTAAAGTCATCATCTGTTGGTTGTATCTTCCTCATACCTTTAATCCTGTGATTGTATCCATTGCAGTAGTATTCGTTTCTTCATGCTCAATATCGTAACTTTTCTGAACTCTGGTCATTTATCTCCATTCATGGTCTGCAGGACTGGCAGTAAGAAATACAACCTTCTGGCACGGACTTTTGCATTTGTTTTTATCTCTATGGCATACCTTAGAGTCTGTAATCCTACAGCATTGTTAGAGCAGAAGGTTCCATTTGGGAGTTACGACCTATGGATTTCTGTGTCTGGGTATATCCACAAAGACTCCAGCACTTCAGTGTACATCTGGAGCCGTGATAACTCAGTGGTTAGTGAACTGGACTACAACGGACAAGAGTCGAGTTCGATCCTGATCGACGGCTTCCAGGTTCACCCAACCTTAAATGGGTACCGGATTTTCTTTCTGGGAAACTAAAACGGCACGGGCGTAATACTGACCACATTACCCCAAAAATCATGTGCCGAAGGTCTGTAAAATGTATGGTCACTAACACCATATTCCCTATACGCCACGTGACGTGACGGGGCTCTGTTTACTTCTTTTTTTATTGTACATCTAGATTTATCCTTCTCTGGAGTATCTTTCTTCAAGCATGTTTCTGTTAGAGGATTTTAGTTCTCCCACAGAACAGGAAGTGAATAACTATAGCATACAAAGACAAACTGCCAGATATCACTTAATGAAATAATCGTCATCATGTGCCATACCGGTTGGCGTAGGTGATCATGTCCCTCCACAATCTTCTATCTACAGTGCATCGTATCAGTTCTGTTGTTGACTGTTTTCCATGCCATGACACCAAGCTATCCAATATTTTCTCTCTTTGTCGTCCGCGACTCTCTTTCCTTCTATTTTGCCAGTTGTAACCAAATATTCCAACTTTCCTCTTCTCATGATGTGCCCGAAAAATGTTGATTACTTCTTTCTGATGTTTTTTAAGAGCTCCCTTTTTGTGTTGGCCTCTTTGAGAACTTCCTCATTGGTCTTTTTAGCTGTCCAGGGAACTTTCAACATTCTTCTGAGAAATCCCATCTCTGTGGCCTCTAATCGTCTGTTCATATGTTTGTCTACTGTCCATGATTCGCTTCCATAGGTCAGAATTGGTTCTATATAGCACTGATGAACTCTCTTTCTCATTTTTATTGACATAGATTTGTTGCATAAGATATTTTTCATTTTCTGAAATGCTATTTTGGCCTGAGCTATTCTGCTTTTTATTTCTGTGGAGCATCTCCCATCTGATGTTATTATTGTGCCCAAGTATTTGAAGGAAATAATACCAATACTTCTTTCTATTCCCGTAGGAGCTTTATAAAAATTAGAATAATGTCGACCTTTAACATATTATTATTGTTCTCATTAAGTAAATTAGAATTCCTGATAGAATAGTAACAATTAATAATGAAAAGAAAGGTTACAGTAGCTTACCGTCTAGGTCTCTGGTTCGTCTGACTTCCCCGTCACTGTCAATCTCGAACCTCCCGCTATCATTCCTTGCAGTTACCGTGTAAACGAGCAAACTGTTGCGCCCGCTGTCTCTGTCCATTACTTGAAACGTTAACAGAGTATGGGGCGCTTCAGAACCTATCATTGTGGTAAATGTCACCTCAGATGTGTTAGGATGCACAATAAAAGGGGCATTGTCGTTCTCATCAGTCACATCAATCACAACTGTTGCTGTGTCGCTGAGAGGCGGATCACCTTTGTCCGTGACCCGAACCTCAAACTCGTAGGAGTTTATCACTTCATGGTCGAGAGAGCCCAGTAAAAGCAAACTTCCGTTTGGGTGGACTTCAAATGGAATTTTGTCGTCATCGATTTTCTCAAAATCACTCAGGGAATTCCTGCGGAAGCTACTGCTGTAATAAATAGCACCGTTTTGATCCTTTCTTGCCCTACCGGAACCAACTACCAGACTAATTTCAAACTGTCCGTTCCTGCCCTGTTCAAAATCAAAGGCGGTGATCTCCCCTATTAAATCCCCGCGACTGGCGTATTCGGAAACCGCAACAGTGAAGCGGCTTTGAGCAAAGTATGGGACTTGGTCATTTTCATCTTGGATACTGACCCTGATGGCAGCTTTCGTTGATCTTCGGGGAATTCCGTTGTCTTCCGCTATGACCGTGAAGTTAATTTGTCGCTTTAGCTCGTAATCGAACGAGGTCATGACCTTGATGACACCCGTGTCCGGGTTGATTAGAAATTCCCCGTTGCTCACGTCCTGCAGGCTGTAAATGATGCGGCCGTTGCCCGTGGTAGGATCATCCAAATCAGTGGCAGTAACCACCAAAATCTCCCTGCCAATATCATTGTTCTCCCGAATAGTGACGTTGTAAAGCCGTTCCTGAAACATTGGGGCATTGTCGTTCTCGTCCGTGACTTTGACCTGGAAAGTTTCTGAAGTACTAAGGGGAGGTAACCCCGCATCAAAACACTGCACCGTCACATTATGAAGTCGCATGAACTCGCGGTCCAATGGTCTAGCCACAATGATCTTGTACTCTTTGACGTCGTAGCTCTGAAGTTCGAAGTATCCTCCTGTAGTCAGATTGCACTGAACAATACCATTTGGTCCTCTGTCTGTGTCTTTGACAAGGAGATGCGCCACGGCTACCCCCAGGTTTGCATATTCAGAAATGGATGAGTAATTATTCTGGGAAAGGTAACTGATAAGCAGTTTCGGTCTACTATTGATAGTGTCCTCTACAGTGATGGTTACTGTTGTTTTAGTTGTGAACGGTTGTTCGGCCATATCGCTTGCCTCCACGTCGATCTTGTACACCTCAACATCCGCGTTCTGAAAGTCGCCCACCAGCCGAAGTTCTCCAAGGATATCATCAATGGAAAACATGGACAAAACATGTGCTGGCTGTTGTGGACTGAGGCGATATCTGACTTGTCCATTTCTTGCAGAATCATTATCAGTTGCCTTCAGAGTGAGCAGCAAGGAGCCCTTGTTGACAGTTTCATCAACCACTTTGGAGTAGTTTTCTTGCGTGAATTTAGGTGCGTTGTCATTGATGTCTTCTACTATGATGTCAGCGTTTAGAACACCTTCTTTAGGGGGGCTGCCACCATCACGCGCAATAATTCGAACAGAATATAAATCTCTCATCTCGTGGTCGAGTTCTCGGATAACTCTTAGCATCAGGTTTGAGTTTGATTTAGAATAAGAGAGCTCAAACGGTCCATCTGATGGAAATATTTCGTAACCTTGGAGTGAGTTATTGGCCCCGGTGTCCTTGTCTACCGCCGACGGAAGTGGAAATGATGATGGTATCTGAACTGATTCAGATATGGTTAGAGTTGTGAAGTTTTCCTTGAATTCTGGGGCATGGTCGTTAATATCAATCACGTTGATGCTGACAAGAACTTTGCGAAAGAACTGTGTGTGTGTAGACTGTATCGCGATTTGAAGGTCGAGGTTACATGTCATGTCAAACTGACAAACAACTTCTCTATCCAATACTTCTGTTGATGAAAGAGTCAAGTCCCCTGTTTTTTCGTTCAAGGCGAAGTACTTTCTCAGGTTTGAGTCAATGCTCAGGAAACTGTATTTCATAAATGGAAGACTTGTTTGTGATACTAAATTGACGAGATCAATGGAGTCTGGGATGTTACCAATTTGTAATCCGTATTTGCTTTGTTCTGGGACAGAGAAATGCACGTCAGCCGACGTCACCATGGCAACAACATGGCATAATCCGACAATCAATGTTGACCTACAAGCCATGATGAATGTCTGGCGTATTTCCATCAATGAAGAAATGAAACCAGATAAAATATTAAACCTTTTTTTTTAATTTAATTTTTTTTTTCTCCTAAAAACAGAATTATCTGTTTAGAAGACACCGCGATTCGTGAAGATGGCCATAATCCATGGAGGCAGGTCCATTAACTGAGCGCTATTGAAGAGCTCTCATAATCTCAACAGACGCATTTAGCTGCACGATCAATGCTGCAAAACTGTCTACAGTTTCCGCGCTTTTTTCAATTAGCGTTAATTTTCATTAGATTGACCTTGAAATAGAACAGACTGTCTTCCGGTATTTGCTGTTGTCTGTGCATGAATTATGTGACCGCCTTGAATCTGCAATGAGAAGTAGAGAGAGAAACAGGAATTAGTCAGAGCTGATTTGCGTGAAATAATCTTCCTGCTTTGCATTGCTAATGAAAGAGCTTCATTTCATTAACATTTGTCTTCTTGCTTCCAGTTCTCTGTTTTCTTCTGTATTTTATTGTTTTATTACACTCTCTCCTGCTCTGGTGTAAAACTCTTGCTTAATAAAATAAGAACACTGAATAGAAAAGAACGTGGGTGGAGATTTATTGATAAGCTTTTATTTACTCGTAATTTTATCTTCCGACGTTTTTATTACCACCAGGCTCTCTTTCAATCCATTGTCCTCTTCTCCGCTTCTCCCGTCTACTCTTGCTGTCGCTGTAGACTATACCTGTGGAAGCTTGCGTGTCTAACGAGTGTGTCACCCGTTATTAAATGCGAACCATGAGTATCACACCCCGACATTTCTCCGGCAGCCGTGAAAGCGGACTCCGCTTAAAAGCTGTAAGTAGAAATGTCCAGAGTGAGTAATAAATCTGGGGTTCCTGTCTAGCAAATTGTGGGCTTTCAGCCGGGAACAAAACAGCTATTGAGAGAGAGAGAGAGAGAGAGAGAGAGAGAGAGAGAGAGAGAGAGAGAGAGAGAGAGAGAGCGATCTATACGATCAACTACACGACAGTTTGTCCCAGATATTTTTCTTGCTCATTGGAGAATTGTAATCCGAGAAAGGTTCTGCTATGAGACACCAAAGTTAGAAGTTATAGCTTCATTGTAACATAAATTCACCATAGGGAAACGTGTATTTTCTGCACGAAAAATGATGCAATTATACATTATTTTTAGTTAGCTTTTCATTAGCGTTAATGAGCTATAAGATCATGAATCTTCTTCTTCTTTTCTCTTTTCACTGATACCTAAAAGGTGTCGTGGTTATATCATTTGTCGTTCTTGAGCTGCTCGAATTGTCTGAATTAGTGATTTTCCTTTGTTGTTACATGTCTCTATCACTGCATCTATCCATCTTCTTCTGGGTCTTCCTCTTGGTCTTTTTCCATGCATTCTCGAGAAGAACACCCTTGATGGTGATTGGTGAGGATTCATTCTGACCAGGTGGCCAAACCATTTATGTTGTTGTTGTTCTATATATTCTTGGCAGGGTTTTGTTCCTACTATTTTTCTTATGGTTTCATTTGGTATTCTATCTCTTCTTGTGCTGTCTGTTACTTTTCGCAAGCCACGCATCTCACATGTATTGATCTTTCTTAAATGTGATTTAGAAAGGGTCCATGTTAAGACTTTCATAGCACAAAGTTGGTATGAAGATGCTATTTATCATTTGTTGTTTAGCTGGCATAGAAATGTTTGGATGTCTTAGCAATGGTGAAAAAGATCATGAATACAGAGGCTAATTAAACTAGAGTAATCAGAAAGTGTTGTTTTACAAAATTCTAACAAGAAATATATGATTTTTCTGTTATTTCCAAGAAATGACAACTGTCATCGGTGAATATGGATTGATGCTTGCTTCATGACGAACGAGCATCGCGTCGTTGAACGGACAAGGTCAAACAAATAAAGGGTGATGATAGACCTTTGAACAACAATAATATTAATGTATGTTACAGCTCTATCGTTGAAGAACGGTACAGCAATAGGCGTTTCGACCTAACTCTTCATCGGCACATTCAACAAAACCAACGTGGAATAAGCACAACAACGAATTACATCGACAGCATAAGTGCTATAGCTTATGCGTATCATTTGTGTATCTGTATTTGTGTATTTCTATTTGTGTATCACTATGTGTGTATCTCTATGTGTGTATCAAAAGAGATGTGAGATGCAGAATGGCTCAGGCAAAAGCAGCTTTCTAAAAAATGAGGAAGATACTATGCAATCCATTTTTGACAATAGAAACAAGATAAAGAGTTCTTAAATGTTATGTATAGCCAGTCTTAACATATGGATGCGAATCATGGACAATAGGACAACAGACAAGAAAATCATTTGAGTCTGTAGAGATGGGGTTTCACAGAAGAATGTTGAGAATACAATGGACAGCTAAGAAGAGTAATGAAAACGTTCTGAGAGAGGTCAAAGCAAAAAGAGAGCTAATTTCCAATATTAGGAAAAAACAGTCATCATTTTTTTGGGCCATGTAATGAGAAGAGAACAACTGGAATATATTGTAACAACTGGAAAAATCGCGGGACGAAGAGATAGAGGGAAGCGAAGAGAAAAAATAACAGACAGCTTAAGAGAATGGCTTGGCAGAAGGTCAACAACAGAAATGATAAAGAACTGTCGAGATCGAAAGTTGTGGAGAGACAAGATCACCTACGCCAGTAGGCCCGGTACTTGATGATGATGATGTGTGTATCACTATTTGTGTATCTATATTTGTGTATCTCTATTTGTGTATCTCTATTTATGTATCTATATGTGTGTATCTCTATTTGTGTATATGTATGTGTGTATCTCTATTTGTGTATCTGTATTTGTGTATCTATATTTGTGTATATTTGTGTATCTATATGTGTATCTATATGTGTGTATCTCTGTTTGAGTATCTGTATTTGTGTATCTATATTTGTGTATACTTGTGTATCTATATGTGTGTATCTATATGTGTGTATCTCTGTTTGAGTATCTGTATTTGTGTATCTGTATTTGTGTATCTATATTTGAGTATCTGTATTTGTGTATTTGTGTATCTATATTCATGTATCTGTATTTGTGTATCTCAATGTATTATTATTTTTTTCCTTGATTGGCTCACTTTACTGCGGCTTGTCACGGTCCCATGATTAAACAATACATTATATATTCATGCTTATTCCTGTATGCCTTTGAGCCGGAATCCAACCTTTAAAAATCAGGGTCCGTGCTGTCCCACACTACGCCAGTTCATTATGTGCTCTAAAACATGACTAGGCTAAAATATTACTTTTTACCCTAAGCTTCAGTAAATGCAAACAACACAACTACATGCCCTTCCCTATTGTCTCCCCATGTGTTAGAACACTTAACCTCACCACTTTTTCTGCAACTGTGGCAGTACCAACAACTGAATGTCCCAATTCCAGACAAATCAAGTTCTCGGTTCGTTACCTCCCCTTAATAAACAGAATCACTACTCCCATGTTGATTTCCTTGATAAACTTTGCATGTTTTGCTTTTCTGGGCGTACATTCTGGTTGATATAATTTTATCTGATATGCAATTTTGTAGTCAGAAAAAACAGACGTGAACTTTTATAAATAAATAGTTAGACTAGGATCTATACGATCACGTGATCGCTGTCCCTTAGTTCTGTGAAAGAACGTATATCTGCAGGGAGTTTACCAGAAATATTTGTTAAGGGTTAACATAAACATAACGAAATGTGCTGATAACTATTGCTTGATAACAGGAAGCACGCTCGGTGTGCGCTATTGGTATTTATACAATTTTTGTATGCGCATAATTCTGGACTTTCTGTTATTCTGATGCCTTACAGCGTAGAGGTAGAAATGAAGTGACAGATCAGTAAAACAGGTACCCTTACAAACAAAAATACAGAAGAAAATACAAGATATGGAGTTGAAATGTTATCGTAAGATTTTGAGAATCTCCTGTTTATATCGTGTCACAAATGAACAATTGGCAAAAGGATGCATTCAACAATCAATCTGAGAACATGATGTTATTTACACTTTTGTGAAGAAAGGCAAAATGAAATGGTTTGATCACGTGTCTCGATCATATGGTGTGGTAATGACCATCCTTCAAAGAGCTGTGAAAGGAGAGAGAAGAAGTAGACATATAAAGAGACATGAAGATAACATAAAGAAAGGAGAGTAATTTACTTTTGGAGAGCGCCCAAATAATAACCGAAGATAGAGAGAAATAGAGAAGGTCAACAAAGTCTGTCAGTGGTGCACCCATCATCTCAATGGTTATGAAATGAGGAAGACGAAGAAACGAAATAATGTTTAAACATTTCTCTTGTAACATTTTGTTAGAATTATTTAACACTTATTTCTTCACTTGCAACTTCCTGAAGACTTTATTATATTTTTGCTCTCACGTATAATATCACTTTTCATACTTTCATAAAAATCCCTATTTCAAAGGCTTGAATTTTCTAATCAAATGTCTTGTTTATTGTTCCTGCTTTCACTGCCTACAAAAGTGCGATCACTTTACTCTTCTCATTTTGCTGTTATAGAATTTTTGTCATTGTAAAAAACTATGTTTAATATTGTTAAAGGTGCTTTTTTGTATATTTTTTCCTTCTATTTCTATTTCTTCTTGTGTATGTATTTCTTTTCTTCAGTTTCTATTTTCACGTCTCTCCATAATGTGTGTTCGAAACAATTTTGTTCAAAAACTCCGTCAATATTTTCTTCAGTTCCTTCTTTGCTGGTATGCAAGTTGTGTATGCTGTATCATCTGCGACATTACTCAATCTTCAGAATAGTTATTTCAAAGCAATAACGTCTCATTTTGTTCCCGATTTTTGTAATCGATTGCCCAGCGCTAATGGACTTTCTGCCAGTATTACAGTAAATGTCAGTATTACAGTACCTGAATATCTGACATTGTTAGTAACATTTAATTGGCTGTGATCTGTCGTGAACGATCCTTCCATGTGCAGATTGAAGAAGCACGACCACAACGACCAAGTTAGGGTTACATCAGAGAAACAACATCATCAAGTGTCAACGCTGAGAAAGAACACAAGCGAAAGAACAAAAACGTGTATTTCCTTCCAGACCCGAAGTGCTAAAAGAGGCAATGATGAAGAAAAACTGTTATTTCCTTCGCGACCGGAAGTGGTAAAGGAGGCAATGATAAAGAAAAACTGTTATTTCCTTCGCGACCGGAAGTGGTAAAAGAAACAATGATGAAGAAAAACTGTTATTTCCTTCGCGACCGGAAGTGGTAAAAGAGGCAATGATAAAGAAAAACTGTTATTTCCTTCGCGACCGGAAGTGGTAAAAGAAACAATGATGAAGAAAAACTGTTATTTCCTTCGCGACCGGAAGTGGTAAAAGAAACAATGATGAAGAAAAACTGTTATTTCCTTCGCGACCGGAAGTGGTAAAAGAAACAATGATGAAGAAAAACTGTTATTTCCTTCGCGACCGGAAGTGGTAAAGGAGGCAATGATAAAGAAAAACTGTTATTTCCTTCCAGACCCGAAGTGCTAAAAGAGGCAATGATGAAGAAAAACTGTTATTTCCTTCGCGACCGGAAGTGGTAAAGGAGGCAATGATAAAGAAAAACTGTTATTTCCTTCGCGACCGGAAGTGGTAAAAGAAACAATGATGAAGAAAAACTGTTATTTCCTTCGCGACCGGAAGTGGTAAAGGAGGCAATGATAAAGAAAAACTGTTATTTCCTTCGCGACCGGAAGTGGTAAAAGAAACAATGATGAAGAAAAACTGTTATTTCCTTCGCGACCGGAAGTGGTAAAGGAGGCAATGATAAAGAAAAACTGTTATTTCATTCGCGACCGGAAGTGGTAAAGGAGGCAATGATGAAGAAAAACTGTTGTTTCATTCGCGACCGGAAGTGGTAAAGGAGGCAATGATGAAGAAAAACTGTTATTTCCTTCGCGATCGGAAGTGGTAAAGCAGGCAATGATGAAGAAAAAGAAGAATGAGGAGACGGAGAAGAAGAAGGACAAGCTGAAAAAGGTAAAAGAAGAAGAAGGAGCAAAAGAAGATAATTACATGTCACGAGTTTTGTCATTCCATGTTCTTCACGTGTTCTTCTCTGATCAAATGTGGCATGTTTAGCTATAACCCTAGAACATTCCCAGCATTTATGAGCCGATCAAGACAAATTCAACTACTGCATGTTTTCCATTCGTAAAAATGACATTCTGAGAAGTGGTTGCAATTAGGAACACCATGCAGCTCATAAGTTTTCTAAAATAAAAATGATTACTTTTTTGTGCTAGCATAAGAGTTACTAGCATAATCTTAGTACTTTAATTCTTATAAAAATGAGCTTTCTAACATAATCATTCACAATTCCTCAACAAACATGATTACAGTTTAAGTTACACATTAGTAAAGTAAAGTAAAGTACCCCCGTCACGCCAAGTGGCGTATAGGGAAATATGGTGTTAGTGACCCTATATTTTACAGACCTTCAGCACATGATTGTTGGGGTAATGTGGTCATAAGTTACACATTATTCTGATGAAATTAAATGCATCATAGAAAATAATATAAAGGTTATATTACTTAGGAAAGAGAGATCGCGGACGACAACGAGAGAAAATACTGGATAGTTTGGTGTCATGGCATGGAAAACAGTCAACAACAGAACTGATACGATGCACTGTAGATAGAACATTGTGGAAGGATATGATCGCCTACGCCAACCGGCATGACACATGATGAATGAATAATAATTAAATGAGCAACTGGCCAAGGCATCTAAAATACCAATGACAAGCGATGTGTGTTGTATCTGCAAGTTATCTTTGTTTTCTTGATGTTGTTTTCTCGCAATATTTCCTCATTTGATTTTTCAGCCGGTTATCAATTAGGGAGTACAATTCTACAAAATCGCATCTCTGTTAGTGGAGGTGTACGTTCAGATTGTTTTTATTTGTAACTTTTCTTTTTATTCACATTGTCAATTACGCTGCATTGTGTTTCACACCTTACATTTCAGTGCGCCTGTCTTCAACTAAAAAAAAAAATTGTTCAGTACAGCTGATCGAGCCGCAATTTTCCTTTGATTTCTCGCAATCTGCAGTTATTTCCCGTTGGAATTGTCTCCCCTAGGTAAGCAATAAATGTAACCTAAACCTTACCCGACTTTATATTTCCCTTTTGTAAGTGCTTCTCTGAAAGGTTCATTGTGCTCGTCATGTACGAATTGTTTTAAGCTTGATTTATTTTTCCACAGCCAGTGGCGTAACATTAGTTGCCAGCCCCCGGGGCAAAGCATGTTTTGTGCCCCATAACCTGTAATTTTTTGATGATCTATTATTGTTTCATTTTATTTATTTATGCGCCCAGATCAACCTTTTTCAATCCATTTCAACGCTACGCCACTGATTCTAAGATCTGTGCCTTATCAGAATATGATTTCTGAGCTCACGCTGTATGTTGCTTGAGCTCCGAGAGAACATGGCTATCAGTATTAGCCGCGATTGAAATGTCAAAAGGAATAAAGCTCAACTCTGTGTTATCAAACATTTTCTTCTACAAAAACTGAACACTAAATTGTCAACATGTTTTCAGTTGCCTAAAAACATGCCACAGCCCGAGGGGTCGTGTCATTGATTATACTTTTCATTATTCAAATTTTAATATGAATGTTCCAGGCATTGAAGATTGGCAACAAAATCCAGCGTTTTTACATTTCTAGCTTGATCTGTCGTACTCCGTCAGTTGTTCGTGTTATTGTTATAATAAATAGATTACGCCAGATTAGGGCAAGCATTTAGAGGGCAAATATTTGCTATTCTGAGTTTGAAAGGAAACTACAAATCGATAGTATGGTAATTTTTTTCAGCGCAAGATTGTTAAATAATGAGCTAGACCAGAAGCTGCTGTTGTGTAAGGATAAGATTGTTAAGATTGAGAAGTGGAAAGAGCTGTACTGCTGGCCTATTTAAACAACGAGAGCCAAGTGGACGACTAATGGATACAACTGAAACAAAAAACATTACAAACAATGTATCCTCAATTTGCATCAGAAAATGCTTTCCATAGAAAGAAAAGAAAAAAACACTCTGAACCATAACGGAAAATTGTTGAAGATAAATGTTGGATATTAAAGCAGGGGAGGGAACCGCGATAGTTCAGTGTTAAGTGAACTGGACTACAAAGGACAAGGGGTAGGGTTCGATCCCAACCGACGGCTTCCGGGTTCGCCCAGATTTAAATGGGTACCGGATTTTTTCTGGGAAAGTAAAACGGCACAGGCGTAACACTGACCACAGTGCCCCGAAAATCATGCGCTGAAGGTCTGTAAAATTTATGGTCACTAACACCATATTCCCTATAAGCCACTTGGCGTGACGGGGGCTCTTTACACTTTTTTTTTATTTTTGTGTGTGTTAACTATTAAAGCAGGGGACTTAAATACATCAAAATATCTGGTGAAGACAAACGATAGAATAAGCGTTGTATGTGAGTTAACAATAGTGATTAGATCTAATTTTACATTGTCACTATTACCTTCCAACTGATATATGGGCAAATTAAGACACAAGATGTGGAGAGTAAACACAATAGTTCAAGAGATATAGGAACTGAAGAAGATCCCCCCCCCCCCCCCAACCTCACCTCCTAACCACACCAAAGAAAGAAAAACACTTTGAAGGATGTGAAGTATAATCAGTAGATGACGCGGACTCAAAATAAGACTCACAAGATGAGATACAAACATCAGATTGACGAAGTTTTGGTTTTTTTTTCCTGTTAATAGAAGACAAATGACATCGTGTGGTTTGGTCAGATATGTCCAACAGAGGCCAATGCCAAAGGCCATTATGTAAGGAACTATAAAAGGGTGAAGAAGGAGAGGTAGACAGATAAAGAGGTGGGCAGATATTATTAAAGACCAGACAGGCACTGACTGCAGATTTCCAAAGACTGTCTGAAGATAGAGACATACGGAGAAGTTTGATGAAGCCTATCAGTTGTACCCCATTCCCCCTTCCCCCCCCCCCCCCACCAATGATTATGAGATGAAGAAGAAAAAAATTATTATGATGTTGTGTTATGCTTATGTTATACAGTTATGTTTAACTGTACCAAGCGTATTAAGGTCAAACACAACAAAAGTGCCTGGGAAACGTTTTAACAAAAGGCGGAGAACTCAATGTAGAATTATAAACAAAATAGCATAGGGCTAACTCAGTAGAGTGTCCACGTGACGCACCCAAACATCAAGATAGCAACAGAACAAGCAATATTTATATATGGCTTTTGGTATCTTGACTGGCGGTTGGTAGCAAGCAGTCTTGATTTGTCAGAAGTTTGACGTATATTAATGTCTTATGTATTTCCTGTTTTACTGAGCAGCTTATCATGTGACTGAATCTGTCAATATTGAATACACAGATCCGACCACAGAATGACCAAGATGCATTTGTGTTGTCCGGCCTTATCTCCTTTCTCTTTCGTGTTATATAAATATAGATGTAGAGTCAAGTCTCTCATATTGATGTAAAAAAATGGTCCTTATCTAAAGTGCACGAAAATAAAAAAAATCACTGCGTGAGAGATATGATGCTCGAGGTAGACCATAGATGCCAATAACAACGACAGGATATAAAGTGATACGATTAAAAACATGTTTGCATGTGCATTCTACATCAAACAAAGAGGAAAACAGAAATTAAAGTTATACGACTAATTTAATAGCAAATCCCTGCCAGTTTCTATTATTTATCTATTTGTACAGCAGTCAACGACAGGCTTCAGTTCTCGAGAAAACCAAAAAGTCAAATGGTACGATATAATCACAGCACGGACTAATAACAATAACTGACAGTGCTGCCAAACACTTGGTCTAGGATAAATAACTTTAGTTCACAGACAACGCGCCACGGCAGATGCAGACATGCCTATTAGTGTTGCATATGTACATGACTATTAGTTATTGGATGCGCATGTGACTATTAGTTATTGGATGTGACTATTGGTTTTTGTATATGTATATGACTATTAGTTATTGGATGTGGATGTGTCTTTTAGTTTTTGGATGCGGATATGACTATTAGTTATTGGATGCAGATGTGAATATTAGTTTTTGGATGCGTATATGACTATTAGTTATTGGATGCTGATATGACTATTAATTGCTGAATACGAATCAATATAGATCGGTTGCAGGCACCTTTTTTCGGAGTCTTCCAGGATAACAGAATCACTCTACCTTGTATCGTTCTGCAAGTCTAGACCACACTGCACTTTTCCACCTACAAACTTCTAAGTCAGGCCCGCCCATCCTATTCTCCACCTCCTCCTACTTCTTCAGCTACCAACTTCTGCTATACACCCAAGCCTGCAAGAATCACGAACACGACGGTATCATAGAGGATCTGGTACAGCACTTCTTACTTTGCGTACATGTACATTAACTGGATGTGTACAACTTGCATCTTCTCACTTCGCGTACATGTACATTAACTGGATCTGTACAACTTGCATCTTCTCACTTCACGTACATGTACATTAACTGGATCTGTACAACTTGCATCTTCTCACTTCGCGTACATGTACATTAACTGGATCTGTACAACTTGCATCTTCTCACTTCGCGTACATGTACATTAACTGGATCTGTACAACTTGCATCTTCTCACTTCCATGGCCGAGTTTCTCTTCTTTACCTAGATAACTCTTTAAATATGCAAATTGCCCTACCAGGCTTTTCTTGTCCACATTTTATATAGGACTATCTTGTTCTGCCTCTCTTCAGCCTGCCATGCAAAGTCCACTGCATGCTAGTCTTGTGATTTTTAATGGATTTCTCCTTAACACACAAGCGTGTTGTCAATGTGTTCATTTACAATCGCATCTATTGATTAGTTTGTAATTCTTAATTCTGTTTGACCAGCATTTTCAGAGAGCTTTCGTCAAACATGTAAGAAATAATCTCAATTCAATAATACCCAGATAGCGAACTGTCTTAATATGCTTTTATCACCTCGTTTCCTAATTACCACTTTTACCGCAGTTCTTTACCTATTTTCATGTTATTAAAAAGACGTGAAGATTTAGATATTGAGTTATTTATTTACGGGTCATCATCATTGTACTCCGAACATGTCCATATGTGCTCAGATCCCCTCCTCAGAAAGCCCTGCAGTGTCCAGCGACTGACGACTCCAGTTCTGTGTTGGTTGATAAGTCTTCTTACACGCCCACTACGTTTCTAGTTCCTGGCTGTGCCCATCTTAACTCCAATCTCTTGCGTCCGAAAGAGTGACGTGGACTCATGGTTATCGAAGCCCTGTGTCCTTCCCACATCTCGGAAGGCATTGATGACGTTCGCACGATCCATTGATTGATCGTCTTCAATGACAGCGCAGCTAGCCAACCTGTTGATCTTTCCCATTTCCCCGTACTCCCGCATGTCCAGTGACGTAGACAAAGGTGACCTTACGTATTTTTGACTTCTTTAATAACCCTACCCATTGCCTGCGTACAGAGGCCCCCTCCCCCTTTTTCCACTTTTCTTATCATGCTCATCGAATCACACAGTATATAGGCGTGGGTGTAATTATTATGATAACGTGATGGTTAAATGTGGCCATTGAGGTCTGCTTTGCAGATGAATACTTATAATTCACTAAGCTGTGGCGACGGATATAAGGCACCGGAGGCAACGACTCCTCTAATATTTGATCAGAATATATAACATAAATGGTTAGTGAACTGGACTACAAAGGACAAGAGGTAGGGTTTGATCCCAACCGACGGCTTCCGGGTTCACCTTGCCATAAATGGGTACCGCATTTTTTTTCTGGAAAAGTAAAGCAGTACGGGCGTAATACCGACAACATTACCCCAAAAAATCATGTGCTGAAGGTCTGTACAATTTATGGTCATTAACAGCATATTCCCTATACGCCACTTGGCGTGACGAGATTCTTTACTCTTTACTTTACATAACATAATAACGTTCCAGCTGAGCGAGTTAAACGTCAGTGTACAACCAGCCACCCTATTCCATAGTATAGCCGTGATATAGTTCAAATAACTTCAGCCGTTACTGATAATTAAGCTTCAATGTCTACAGAGGTCAAATTTAGTACGATCTTACATGTATCACAATGCACTGTGTATGAGAACTAGGTATGTCATTTCAACAATCATCTCCCCGTTGCCATGACCACAGAAGAACGATTAATACATGTAATATGACATTCTATCTCTTTATCGAAAACATAAGGCAGTACAGCCAATAGACGGCTGCCCTATATTCTGCCTCTTGTGAGAATTCCTGTGCTACATCTTTATAATAACAATTAAAAAAAAGAACAAGACTGTAAGAGATGTTAATTAACAGCAAACTCAGTCTGTCCACTCATAACTTATAATGTATATAACTAAGATATTATCATGGATTATATCATAATTATTAATTATGATAATTTAGTACAATAATTGAATGGACTAATTTATATAGCGCAAATTGCAGTAATGTCAGTAATAAATTGTCGCAAATTACCAGGTTAAAGGTCAGCCTAAAAGTTCAATCTCACGTCCTGGCCTCCTTAAATTCAAACTCACCGTCCGCCGCGGATATGAAAGCTTAAGTATAAAATAGTGAATGAAGTCAGTACAGAAGTAAAGCTTGTCGCAAGTTTCAGAAAGGTGCAATTGCCTTCTGCTGGGTAGATTAAGATGCATCGTGTTTGGACAGATCGCCTTCTGCTGGATAGATTAAGATGCATCGTGTCTGGACAGATCGCCTTCTGCTGGGTAGATTAAGATGCACCGTTTTTGGACAGATCGCCTTCTGCTGGGTAGATTAAGATGCACCGTGTTTGGACAGATCGCCTTCCGACAACGGATACAATTCTTACCTAAATGCTTCTTAGTTATAAAAATTGAGAGAATGTGAGAGAAAGAGAGAGAAAGAAAGAGAAAGAGAGAGAGAGAAAGGTAGAGAGAGAGAGAGAAGAAGAAGAAGAAGAAGAAGTTTAGAGCTTGAGCATGATGAAAGGTAACAGCAAAACCCCTCTTCCCCTATGTCCGCCCAATGATAAATGCTTTTTGTCGCCCGCTCTTTACAGGGCGTTAAAGTGAACAATATTCCGTTGCTTTGTAGTTTACAGCGAGTTGCGACATTCTTCGGTTCAGAAAATCGTAATTCAGCGTTTTATTTGTAGGTATCATGATTGCCTAACATCTTCTATATTTACTAATTAATTTGTTTCAAGATCCCATACGACCAAAAGAAGTTTTGGATCAATTAACAAAACTGATAGACAAGACGACGAAAAGACTGAATTGTGTTAATCCAGGGTAATCGACATGGCACATATTGATAACGTAAAAAAAAACCTTTACAAATAAAATTGCGTCTTCCTGTATGTTTTTCAGTTTCAATAATCCGAGAAAAGCAAATTATGGATTTCATTGTCTACTCTCGTATGTTATTTTATGAGTTTTTTTATGTTTATTGTCCTGCTCCATCTTAGCCCAAAAATTAATTCACGTATTTTTTATACTCTGATATGGCGAATGAAAACACATAAATAAATATATTTCTCATGTTGTTAAGGCAATCCACAGAGATCATCTTTCATCTTTTGACGGTCTACACAAAAGTTGTCATCTTTCATCTAATGCCTCGCTCTCTCTCCATCTCTATCTATCTATCTATCTATCTATCTATCTATCTATCTATCTATCTATCTATCTATCTATCTATCTATCTATCTATCTATCTATCTATCTATCTATCTATCTATCTATCTATCTATCTATCTATCTATCTATCTATCTATCTATCTATCTATCTATCTATCTATCTATCTATCTATCTATCTATCTATCTATCTATCTATCTATCTATCTGTGTGTCTGTCTGTCTGTCTGTTTTTCTAATATTCTGTCTGTCCCTCTCTCTGCCGTCTCTCTCTCTGTCTGTCTGTCTGTTTTTCTAATATTCTGTCTGTCCCTCTCTCTGTCTCTCTCTCTGCCTGTCTGTTTTTCTACTATTCTGACTGTCCCTCTCTCTCTCTCTCTGTCTGTCTGTCTGTTTTTCTAATATTCTGACTGTCCCTCTCTCTGTCTCTCTCTCTCTCTGTCTGTCTGTCTGTTTTTCTAATATTCTGTCTCTCTCTCTGTCTGTCTGTCTGTGTGTGTCTGTCTCTCTGTCTGTCTGTTTGTCTATCTATCGACCTGTTTTTAAATCGTTGTATATTTTACGACATTGAACAAAAACATTGACTCGATTTTTATTTGTCATTAATGACATACAACAAACTATGAAAACATTGACTCCATTTTTATTTGTCATTAATGAAATACAACAAACTATGAAAACATTGACTCGATTTTTATTTGTCATTAATGACATACAACAAACTATGAAAACATTGACTCAATTTTTATTTGTCATTAATGACATACAACAAACTATGAAAACATTGACTCCATTTTTATTTGTCATGAACGACATACAAAAAACTTTGAAAGTCATAGGCAAGAATTTCCAAAGATTCTCACAGTTTAAGGAAAGAAAAAAAAAAAGCAATCTGACTTTAACGAACTTTATTTGAATTTGTCAGCTAAATACTGTAAGTCTAAAGTAATTCATAATCTATTGATGGATGTGTAAGGAGAGGTAGCTGTCACAGTGGGAATGTTAGAAAGCGAGTAATTCATTTCATGGAAGAGTCAGTGACTGATAAAACGCGATGTGGTCGCCCTTGAATTGCAGTAACAGTCGTGACCCAACTGATGATCTGGCGCCCGATAATCGGCGAATTATACAGGATGACTTGAGTCGTGTTGTAGATATTGGGACTATGCTGTTGAGAAGATTGTTATTGATAAATGTGAATACGAAAGGTGGCGTATACCTCAAGGAGTCTGTCCATTTTTCTGTGATCTCGAAGTGAAACAAATTCATAAATGGCGAGAACGTACACAACGGAATGATCTTCTTCTTTCTTATTCTCTCTTTTCACTGATACCTAAAAGGTGTCGTGGCTTATATCATTTGTCGTTGAGCTGTTCGAACTGTTTGAATTAGTGATTTTCCTTTGTTATTGCATGTCTGTCACCGCATCAATCCATCTTCTCCTTTCCTCTTTTCACTGATACCTAAAAGGTGTCGTGGTTTATATCATTTGTCGTTCTTGAGCTGTTCGAATTGTCTGCATTAGTGATTTTCCTTTCTTGTTACATGTCTCTGTCACTGCATCTATCCATCTTCTTCTGGGTCTTCCTCTTGGTCTTTTTGCATGCGTCCTTGAGAAGAACGTCCTTGATGGTGATTGGTGAGGATTCATTCTGACCAGGTGGCCAAACCATTTAAGCTGTTGTTCTATATATTCTTGGCAATGTTTTGTTCCTACCATTTTTCTTATGGTTTTATTTGGTATTCTATCTCTTCTTGTGCTGTTTGTTACTTTTCTCAGGCATCGCATCTCACATGTATTTATCTTTCTTAACTGTGATTTAGAAAGAGTCCATTTTTGACTTTCATAGCACAAAGTTGGTATGAAAATGCTATTTATCGTTTGTTGTTTAGCTGGCATAGAAATGTTTGGATGTCTTAGCAATGGTGAAAGCTGGTATGTGACAGCATTTGCTTTTTGTATTCTCATGTCAATTTCTCTGTAACGGAATGTTGAAAGTATTAAATCAACATGCACACAATATTCTCAAATTGAATGTTTGCCTTTATTCTAAGCCGTGTTGTCTTCGTCTAAGAAATAGTTTTGAAGGAAATATTCGCAGTCAAATATTTGGGATTACCCTATTTATAAAAACGGGGATATTGATTGTTTGTCCCACATTTTCTCTTTCTTCTCCAATTTGACACAGTTCAACAACTTAAATAAAACCCGCTTTTATTCAATCAAATATATTATTCCTTCTCTCGTTCTTAGCATCGCTGATTTATCTTTATGCTCAAGCCGATTGGGAGGTTAAAAAACTAAATAATGATAAGCAAAGAAGTTGACAAATGTTATAGTACGCTGTGCCCTGTGGGAGATTAATTGTTCCTTTGCTACAGTTCGTGTTGTAATGGGGATGTGAGGACATCAAAGCTTGAGAATCATCCAGCTTCACCATCTATCCGCCTCCACCACAACCCCCCCCTTCCTCCCCCTAATTCACGACACTTTGGGTGCTGGTTAAAAACAAGATTAACTTTCCTGGTCTGGGATTACAGGGATAAATCCGCTCCCTGGGCGCTTGAGACAAAAATGATTAATTAAGAGATGAACTTGTGGTGATTAAAGGGAGATGGCGAGAATGTGTTGGGGAGAGAGGATTATGTGTGTGTGTGAGTGTATGTGTGATTGGTAAATGACTGTGTATGTGTGAGGGTAGTATATAATTGTGTTCGTCAGAGAGAAACGGATGTAAGTTAAAGTGAATGTGTTAGGAAATATGAGTGCAAAGAGGGGTAGGAGGGTATAATAATATAAAAAGAAGTTAAGAAGCGTGGAGAAAAATGGAAGGTGAATGACGCGTGAATAAGAGAAAGTGTTTAGATGGGAAACAAGAGGCAGAGAAAGAGGGAGAAAGTAACAGTTTGTGAGTGATAGAGAATGTGAGGAGAAAGAAACAAGTGAAAGAAATGTGAGAATGGTGGTATTTTATAAGAGAATTAGAATTAAGAAAACAGAGATGAACAACGACAGGAGAAGTTACTCAATGAGTGTCGGAGGTAAATTATTATAAAGTAAGATAAGGCAGAGAATAGAATTGTGTGAGAAAACAAATAAAACGTTAACAAGCACAATTACGAGATATTGTGTGAGACCGCAGTCACAATCTATGTATGTCCTACCCATTGAGGGGACATTCGGCTAAAACGTCTAACTGTTTTGTCCTCACTTAGTAGAGCTGTATCTCTCTCTCTCTCTCACACACACACACACAGACACACGCACGCACGCACGTACACACGCACACACAGTGTAGTTGATATTCGATTTTCTTCGAGAACTATGAGAAAGGAGTGTAAGAAAAGTTAGAAAGATATGAAATAAGACAGACAAAACAGACAGGCATCATACAGACAGACAGTTTTATGGATGAAATATAAACTAGAAGTGAGCTACAATTTGAGAGAGGACAAGAAGAATAAGAAGGTACATTGAGCTGACTGAGGAAGGAAATAAAAGAATGAGAATTAGTTGATCGCTCTCAGAATTGTGTGAGGAGGTAGTGCTGGGAGAAGAACTTACGATCACATCGATACCGTTCGCACATTTAAAAGGTTACGCAATACAGTTCCTAGTCCAGATGGTGATCAAGAAGACGACATAAGCAATTTAGCTGACAACACCTTGAAGGAACTGCCCAAAGAGTTTAATGTCAACACTCAGAGTGGTCAGATTACGGAGGAGTAGCTACACAAATACATAATACCTATACCGAAGTCAAAGACCACTCACAGAACAGTTCAAACAGAATCAGGAAGCCAGTAGTGGCGCGTAACGTACAGAACGTAGGTGTTTCTAACAGAATCAGGAAGCCAGTAGTGGGCTGTAACGTACAGAACGTAGGTGTTTCTAACAGAATCAGGAAGCCAGTAGTGGGCTATAACGTACAGAACGTAGGTGTTTCTAACAGAATCAGGAAGCCAGTAGTGGGCTGTAACGTACAGAATGTAGGTGTTTCTAACAGAATCAGGAAGCCAGTGGTGGGCTGTAACGTACAGAACGTAGGTGTTTCTAACAGAATCAGGAAGCCAGTAGTGGGATGTAACGTACAGAACGTAGGTGTTTCTAACAGAATCAGGAAGCCAGTAGTGGGATGTAACGTACAGAACGTAGGTGTTTCTAACAGAATCAGGAAGCGAGTAGTGGCGTGTAACGTACAGAATGTAGGTGTTTCTAACAGAATCAGGAAGCCAGTAGTGGGCTGTAACGTACAGAACGTAGGTGTTTCTAACAGAATCAGGAAGCCAGTAGTGGGCTGTAACATACAGAACGTAGGTGTTTCTAACAGAATCAGGAAGCCAGTAGTGGGCTATAACGTACAGAACGTAGGTGTTTCTAACAGAATCAGGAAGCCAGTAGTGGGCTATAACGTACAGAACGTAGGTGTTTCTAACAGAATCAGGAAGCCAGTAGTGGGCTGTAACGTACAGAACGTAGGTGTTTCTAACAGAATCAGGAAGCCAGTAGTGGGCTGTAACGTACAGAACGTAGGTGTTTCTAACAGAATCAGGAAGCCAGTAGTGGGCTGTAACATACAGAACGTAGGTGTTTCTAACAGAATCAGGAAGCCAGTAGTGGGCTGTAACGTACAGAACGAAGATGTTTCTAACAGAATCAGGAAGCCAGTAGTGGGCTGTAACGTACAGAACGTAGATGTTTCTAACAGAATCAGGAAGCGGGTAGTGGCGTGTAACGTACAGAACGTAGGTGTTTCTAACAGAATCAGGAAGCGAGTAGTAGCGTGTAACGTACAGAACGTAGGTGTTTCTAACAGAATCAGGAAACGAGTAGTGGCGTGTAACGTACAGAACGTAGGTGTTTCTAACAGAATCAGGAAGCCAGTAGTGGCGTGTAACGTACAGAACGTAGATGTTTCTAACAGAATCAGGAAGCCAGTAGTGGCGTGTAACGTACAGAACGTAGGTGTTTCTAACAGAATCAGGAAGCCAGTAGTGGCGTGTAACGTACAGAACGTAGGTGTTTCTAACAGAATCAGGAAGCCAGTAGTGGCGTGTAACGTACAGAACGTAGGTGTTTCTAACAGAATCAGGAAGCCAGTAGTGGCGTGTAACGTACAGAACGTAGATGTTTCTAACAGAATCAGGAAGCCAGTAGTGGCGTGTAACGTACAGAACGTAGGTGTTTCTAACAGAATCAGGAAGCCAGTAGTGGCGTGTAACGTACAGAACGTAGATGTTTCTAACAGAATCAGGAAGCCAGTAGTGGGCTATAACGTACAGAATGTAGGTGTTTCTAATAGAGTCATCACGATGCAGAGCACTGAAGGCAAGCTACTGGAGAAAATGGTTGCCCGTATACTCACATATGACCATGAACACGTGCTTGAATACGCATGCACATTTGTAGGGTATAGATGTAACAAAGAGGCATGGCTCAATGCAGCAGTTTTCACATGTGTCGTCTTCAAAGGATTCCACAGACGAGAGGAGACATGTGCAGTGCGATAGATCTGGAAGATGTATACAATAATATTCATTTGAGTACAGCCTGCACATGCTTCTCAAACTGGCTGTGCACTCCTTCATCACTAGATGGATTGCTAAAGCACTGTTTTAGAGGAAGGTGATACTCAGATGTGGAAGTTGGTCGTCCGAGCCAACATCAATTTGTTCAGGGTTTGTGCAACGTTCACCATTGTCACCAGCTCTATTTAACGTGTACACAATCACGGAACAACAGCTGGATGGGAGGGGAAGAACTATGATCTTTGCTCTGTTATATCGACAGGCGAGGGACAGAAGGGAACTCGCCTCCACACTTCAAAACGAATTCGATCGCATTTCTTCCTGGCGTGGAGTATCAAGTACCTTGCTTAATCCAAATAAAACATCAGTTGCACGATTCTCCTTAGACAGTCGTATTGTTAATACGCCAACACTAGTGGTACGAATAGGAGCTGACTATTTTGCCAATATTTTACTATTTTCTAGGGGTAGCGCAGATAGGTGGAGTAGGGTCTCGATAGTTCTGGTTCACCGATCCCGGAGCAGCCCATCAGCTATAATTAGTTGACAGATTTCAGCTCTGTTACTGAGCGGCGACTTAGCCCCCTAGGGAGTGAGTGAGAGGAATTGTACCATAGAGAGCATGCGATGAGGAATGTGTGAGAGAGAAAGAGAGACTAGAAAAAGCGAGAAAATATATAAAAAAGAGAGCGAGAATTTAAGATTGAGGGTAATGATCGTTGAAATAAAGAAACACGCTTACGTTTAAATTGATAAGACAAAAATGATGAAAAGGCATGCATGCAGAACGAATTAATATTAATGCTCCTGGTACAGTATTGGAATCACATTTCTATAATTTCATCATTTCCGCCTGCTATATGCATATAACGTCCACAACATCGCGTAGGAGCCAGCATAGAATCCTTCATAATCATCTCCTCTATTAATCAATATCCCTCATGCTCGACCAAAGATCGATGAGCGAACGCTTATTGCAATCTTCTGCTGCACTTGTCCAAGCATATATTACTCATTTCTTTGCTAATTCCCGCCGTAAATTATCGTGTTAATTTTTTATATTGTAATATGTCTTGCAGTTTACTTATATGTCTGTCGAAAAGATTGTATGTTTTTTTATATTGCTTTGTGTTCCAATGACGTTCTCTTCCGAAGAATATAGTTTAGTGTGAAAATGATATCTTCTTATCTTTATTCATGTTTTACCTCTATATTATATCTCTTTATCTTCTTATCTTTATTTATGTTTTACCTCTATATTATATCTCTTTATCTTCTTATCTTTATTTATGTTTTACCTCTATATTATATCTCTTTATCTTCTTATCTTTATTCAAGTATTACCTCTATATTATATCTCTTTATCTTCTTATCTTTATTCATGTTTTACCTCTATATTATATCTCTTTATCTCCTTATCTTTATTCATGTTCTACCTCTATATTATATCTCTATATCTTCTTATCATTATTCATTTTCTACCTCTATATTATATCTCTCTATCTTCTTATGTTTATTCAAGTATTACCTCTATATTATGTCTCTTTATCTTCTTATCTTTATTCTTGTTCTACCTGTATATTATATCTCTTTATCTTCTTATCTGTATTCATGGTTTCTATCTATTGACCTTTCGAGCCGTAACCGGCCCATAGGGCGTAGACCAAGATACACCTTCTCCTATATGAATTTTTGTTCTAGCAGTTTTCTTTTAAAGATATTTTATCAAATCTCGCCATCTGTCTCTGTTCTGTGCAAGCAGTTCTATCTCATTGAGGGAGCCGATTCCTGCTGCTCTTGCCTCTCTCATCAATGTTCTTCTCAGTGTCTCCCTGGGTCTTCCTCTTTTTCTTTAACCTGTTGTTTCCCATATGAGGGCTTGCTTTGCTATTCGATTATTATCTCTTCTCATCACATGTCCAACGTATGACCATCGTCTTTTCTTTATTACTGAAGATATTAGTGGTTGATTGGCGATTTCTCTAATTTCCTCGTTTGTTTTGAATTCGTTCCATTCTATACCAAGTATTTTCCTTAGACATTTATTTTCGAATGCGTTCAACTTTGTTTCTATATCTCTTGTTGTTTTCCAGCTTTCACACGCATACGTAAGGGTTGATAGTACATTTGATTTGAATAGCCTAAGTTTTGTGTTTGTGCTAATGAGTTTTGATTTCCACAACTTTTCAAGGCTTCTGAAAGACATTGCTGCTTTAGCCAGTCTGATTCTAATTTCTTTGCTCGTATCCCCTTCTCGATCAATGTGACTTCCAAGATAGATGAAGTGATCGATCTCTTCTACTGGTTTGTTTTCCATGTATATTTTGTCACTTGTTGGAATTAAACTTTTCATGACTTTAGTCTTTTCATGATTGACCTCAAGCCCAATTTTGCTGGCTATTGATGATAGTTCATTTGTGTTTTCCTGCATCGTTTTTATCTGATTGCTGATGAGAACTATGTCATCAGCAAAGTCCAGGTCCTCCAAATGGTCTCCTTGTATCCATTCGATGCCTTTATTACCAGTGCAGCATTTCTTCATTATGAAGTCCATAACAATTCCAAATAACAAGGGCGATAAAATACATCCTTGTTTAACCCCAGTTTCTATTGGGAAACATTCGCTCAGTCCTTCCTCTGTTCGAACTGCACATGTGTAACCATCATACATGTCTTTGATAATATTTATGATTTTTGATGGTAAGCCATATTGCTTCAGAATTTTCCACAAAGAATCTCTATGAATACTATCAAATGCTTTTTTGAAGTCGATGAAGTTAAGTACAAAAGGTTTTTGCTTTTCAATGTGTTCCTCCAATATAAGTCGTAGAGTGAAAATGTGGTCAAGACAGCTTCTCCCTTTTCTAAACCCAGCCTGTTCTTCACGCATTACTGTATCTATTGAATCCTTTATTCTATTTAGGATGATTTTACAGAATAATTTTGAGGCAACTGACAAAAGTGTCACGCCTCTCCAATTGTTACAATCTCTAAGATTGCCCTTTTTTGGGATCTTAACAATGATTCCTTTTTTCCATTTATGAGGCGTCTTCTCTGTTTTCCAAATGATGTTGAACATTTTTTGGAGATGTATTAAATTATGGCTATCAATTGCCTTGAGGATCTCAGCTGTTAACTTATCCTCTCCAGCAGCCTTGTTATTGGTCATTAGCTTTAAGGTGGTTTCTATTTCACTCAAGGTGAAGTCATCTAAATTTACATCTAATTCTGCTGCTGGTGTTTCAGCTTCAAAATCTATTAAACTGTGAGGTAGTGGACGGTTAAGAATTTCTTTGAAGTGTTCCGCCCAACGGGCTTTTATGTCTGCGCTTGTTGTTAGCATTAATCCAGATTTGTCTAGAATTGGTGTTCCACTGGATGTATAGGTGTTTGTCAGCATCTTTTGTACAGTATAAAGAGTTCTGCTGTCTCCTGTAATTGCAGCTGTCTCTGCTTTCTCTGCCAAGTTGTCTATATAAGCTCTTGTATCTCTTCTTGCCGAACTTTTCACTTTGTTGTCTAATTCTTTGTATGTTGCTTTTGCCAGAACCTTTCCAAGATCTGTCTTTACATTAGTCATGGCTCTCTTCGCTTCTCTTCTTTCTTTGATGTATTTCCATGTGGTGTCTGAGATCCAAGCTCGTTTTTCCATTTTCTTCAGTCCAGCACTTGCTTCTGCTGCTGTCATTAGTATTTTGCTCTGTGAGTCCCACATTTCATTGATATCTAAGTCTATTTCACCAAGTGCTGAATAACAATTACTTAGCTCTATGTTAAACTTTTCCTTTATTGCTTCATCTTTCAGTTTATGACTATCAATTTTATGTGTAATTGACCTCTTCTGTTGGTTTCTAAATTTTAATCTTATTTTCCCAATGCACAGGTTGTGGTCACTATTAACATCAGCACCTCTGTATGCTCTTACATCTATTAATGATGATCTGAATTGTTGTTTAATACATAGGTGGTCAATTTGATTTGATGTTCTATCATCAGGAGATATCCATGTTGTTTTGTGGATATTTTTATGTGGAAATAATGTCCCACCTATAACTAAAATTTCTATTAAACATAATTCTATTAATCTTTCTCCATTCTGACTTGTTGTATTACAGCCTTCTCTCCCCATCACATGTTCCACTCCTGCGTTATCTTGTCCTACTTTGGCGTTGAAGTCTCCCATTACAATTAAAAGATCGTGTTTTGGTATTTTGTTTATAAGTTGTTGCAGTTGGTTATAAAAATCATCCTTAACTTCATCATCAGCTTCGTTAGTAGGCGCATAACATTGAATAATTGAAAGTCTTCCATGTTTTGTTTTGTATCGTGTTCGTATCAGACGGCTATTTACCGGTTCCCATTCTAATAAACTTCTTGCAGCTTTGTCTGTCATCATTATGCCTACTCCTTCACGGTGTTTTCCATCTTCCCTTCCAGAAAAAACTACTATTTTATTATCAATAGATCTCCTACCTGTTCCAGGCCAGCGCATTTCGCTTAATCCTAAAATATCTAGATCGTATCTGTCCATCTCGCTCGCGACCTGTGCATGTTTCGTCGGAGCGGCCATTGTTCGCACATTCCAGAATCCTATTTTTGTTGTTGTTTTAGGGCCGAAAAAACTATCACTACTATCTACTGCTAATTTACACATTCTGTATCAGGTCTACGTTTCATTAACAACATCGTTTTTACGATAGCGGCTTGTTAAACCTCTGATCAACGGTTCTATACCAAGCCGGAGAAAAATAATTCCTCCATTTTGGAAACAATCGGAAACCATTCATGGTTTACCTCTATATTATATCTCTTTATCTTCTTATCCTTATTCATGTTATATCTCTATATTATATCTCTGTACCATCTTATCTTTATTTATGTTCCACCTCTATATTATATCTCTTTATTTTCTGATCTTTTTTCATTTTTTACCTCTATATTATATCTCTATATCTTCTTATCTTTATTCATGTTCTACCTCTATATTATATCTCTTTATCTTCTTATCTTTATTCATGTTCTAACTCTATATTATATCTCTTTATCTTCTTATCGTTCACCCGTTAAGTGGGCGTGGAGGCGTTGTGTCGCTAGTTTACGACAACGTCGCGATATCTGCGCCCTTCAGCCCGACACATCCGTCTTCGGCTGTCATGATCAGATTTACTTCACAGTTTTTGCCCGGACAGCCGTCATTTTTTCACTCTTTTCAATTTTTAACTGCCAGGGGTTTTTAACGTGCGCGAGTGCACACGGAACCTCCTGTTTATCGTCGTTTTGCGAGAGGACTAGACATAGGATCTCACTACTCAGAGAGGACTAGACATAGGATCTCACTACTCAGAGAGGACTAGACATAGGATCTCACTACTCAGAGAGGACTAGACATAGGATCTCACTACTCAGAGAGGACTAGACATAGGATCTCACTACTCAGAGAGGACTAGACATAGGATCTCACTACTCAGAGAGGACTAGACATAGGATCTCACTACTCAGAGAGGACTAGACATAGGATCTCACTACTCAGAGAGGACTAGACATAGGATCTCACTACTCAGAGAGGACTAGACACAGGATCTCACTACTCAGAGAGGACTAGACATAGGATCTCACTACTCAGAGAGGACTAGACACAGGATCTCACTACTCAGAGAGGACTAGACACAGGATCTCACTACTCAGAGAGGACTAGACATAGGATCTCACTACTCAGAGAGGACTAGACATAGGATCTCACTATTCAGAGAACAGGTGAGGGTAAAGCATCGAAGACACTATGGGTGCGATTTAAAAAGAAATTCAGCCAACTGTAGTGAGAATCGACTCGGGACCCCCTTTTCAAGAGGCCGACGTCTTACCTCTAGACCACCCAAGCCAGCAACCCCCCTCACCCCACCCCCATGTTATATACTTCTCTTTCTTTTTTATATTTTCATTATATATATCTTTTTTTCTTTTTTTTCTCTTTCCTTCCTTCTTTATTTCCTTTCTTTTTTATCCCTTATGTCTTATTCTTTCTTTCCTTATTTTCCCTTTTCTTTCTCATCCTTCCTTTTTTCTTTCCCTTTTCTTTCATTCATTTTTTAATCATTTAATATCTTGCTGAAGTCATTATTAATAAGTCACTATAAAGGCAGCTCCTAAGAAAACATCAGAAAGATAAAATCTACATTTTTCGGGCACATCATGAGAAGAGGAAAGTTGGAATACTTGGTTACAACTGGCAAAATAAAAGGAAAGAGAGATCGCGGACGACAAAGAGAGAAAATACTGGATAGCTTAGTGTCATGGCATGGAAAACAGTCAACAACAGAACTGATACGATGCACTGTAGATAGAAGATTGTGGAAGAACATGATCGCCTACGCCAACCGGTATGGCATATGATCATAATGAAGGCAATATAATTATCGGCTTCCAGACCATATTTTAATCAACTGACGCGTTTTCATGAAGTGACCTTTCACCGGCTTGACTAAACATAACGTTTAACAATCAGATGACACTGGTCAGTTCGCTGCACGACCACAATATTTTGCTGGCTGGAAACTCTTGCATGTACACCACGTTGCGGCTGCGTTGAGAATATTGGCTTTTATTCCCCAGCAGACCTTCCCCGCGCAAAAAATAATAAAAAATAATTTAAAAAATAATAAAAAAATAATACAATTTGGATAAATGTAATAATTTTCTTTCTGAGAGTACCTCTATCAATGATTATATTTTATAAACATGTCAAATTTCTTATCTCTCTGTTTTTGTAATTGTGTCTGCTTTTCTCTTCTTTCTCTCTACCCATTTCTCTTAATGTTATTATTTCTTTCCCAATTTGTCCGCATGGCCGACAGTGTCTATATCTATATAGCCTGTCTATGTTCTCAATCACGCCCTTCTTGAATTTCGCCTTTTATGAATCCCATTATTCTCAAGCGCTGTTAATTTCCTATTTAATAAAAACATCCCATTAATCACACGCACTGATTATTTCATATACAAAAAAAAACACAAAATGACCAGACGCTCTGACAGTGTCAAACAAATTAATGTACATCTCTCCAGCGTGTACAGGGCAATCACTAGAACAATTTGTCTTACGTTTCCTTTCTATGTCTCCAATTTTATGTTCTATCAATTTCTTCTAGAGAAGAAACATGTCAGAGATATGTAATTTGGATCTTCGGTGCATTGTTTCAGATCAGCGGTTTTCATTCAAGTTGATCCGTAAGATGGTTCTCAAGTTTAGGATCTGTGGGCCTGTCGTTTACGTACAGTAACACTCTCATTTCTTGCTTTTCTTGTTTTTATGGGAAGCCGCGAGGAGCTCAGTGGTTAGTGACCTGGGCTACACATTACAAGAGGTCGGGTACGAGCCTGATCGATGGCTTACAGGTTCATCCAGCATTTAATGGGTACCGGATTGTTTATGGGAAAGTAAACCGGCACGGGCGTAATATCATCCACATTACCCCAAAAATCATGAGCCGAAGGTCTGTAAAAATTATGGTCACTAACACAAGATTCCCTATACGTCACTTGGCGCGACGGGACTCTTTATTTTACTTTACCTGTTTTTATGCATGTTTACGTGCATCTATTTTGTTCACTTTCTTTTCTTTGTCGCTCTACTCTTGATGTGTAATGTGTGTGTGTGTGTGTGTGTGTGTGTGTGTGTGTGTGTGTGTGTGTGTGTGCGCGCGCGCGCGTGTGTGTGTGTGGTGTTTACATTTATCATTGGTTCTACTCTTCATTCACTTGTATCTTGTTTGCCCGATTGTTAATATTTATCATGTGTTCTACTTATATTTGCGTTTACATTGTTCATTTTTTGCACACGTTTATTATTATCATATTGCCGTGTGTTCTATTTATATTCTTGTACCATTATCTTACTGTCGTGTAACCCATTTTTATTCTTGCATCATTGTCTTACTGTCGTGTAACCCATTTTTATTCTTGCATCATTGTCTTACTGTCGTGTAACCCATTTATATTCTTGTACCTTTGTCTTACTGTCGTGTAACCAATTTATATTCTTGTACCATTGTCTTACTGTCGTGTAACCCATTTATATTCTTGTACCATTGTCTTACTGTCGTGTAACCCATTTTTATTCTTGCATCATTGTCTTACTGTCGTGTAACCTATTTATATTCTTGCACATGTTTAACATTGTTCTACTGTTGTTTACGTGTATCTTATTTGTATTTTTTTTTTAATTTGATAGTTTTTTTCTAATCCCATTAAAATGTGCGAGATGTTTGCTGAATCCCACTGTTAATGGGTAAATGATTTAAGGAATATTTGCAGCAATTACGATAATGTGTTAACCACTTCTAGCAAGGATAGTTGTCCAGGACTAAACCCATAAACATCCTCCCTGTTGTAGTAAGAGCCTTCAAAACGTTTGACAGATTAATGAAACTTGAATACACCTTACGCAACACATTTCAGATATTGTGCAGGAAAGAGTAATAGGAACAACTTGGATTATTGGACTATTACAATGGTTGGTATGAACTTTCCTTTGAAGTTAAACATTTGAACGCAGTTGGGTAAACATGGCGGAAACCAAAGTTGGGCGGTTAGGCTAAATAACAGTATTTAGGGAAGCGGTAGTTGACTTTTTGTTAGGTCCGGTATTCAATCAAGGGATTATGACTTAGAGAATATTCACAGAGGATTGATCCAGAGATATGTTTTAATGACAGGCGTAATCAGAAATATTTGTTTAAAGGAAGGTATTTAGCTATAGGTGAATATTTTGAGTGATCAGTGCTATATCAGGGTTTGTGAGATCAAGACTAGGAAAATGCACATTACACAGAAGTAGTCGATGTATGCCATGCTCTGAAGTTATTTTATCGTGTGCTTAATTTTAAGCAAAGTAAAATAAGTTAGTTGGGTTTATTATAGAACCTGTGCGAGTATCATATCACCGGCGGTAGCCTAGACACGTATACATAATTTCCACTAACAATATACATGTAGTTTGATAGATGTTTGACGGCCATACCCAATATCATATTTAATACGCACCTTTATATGCAATAAAGATATTTATCCAGATGATTTAAAACGTGTAACTAAAAAGACTATGTGATTAAATCTTTGTACGGGATTTAAGCAACGTCTTGAGTAATATGAATGAAACATGGAGTGTGACAGAGTATTGCAGAGAGAGTTATTGATAAAGAGAAAAGGGACTTACTGTAAGTAGATAAAAGGCATGTAGAATAAGACATGGGTTATTCGTGCTACAGGCAGAAAGAAAGGATCAATGTGATGAGGAGTGTGAGACACGCACACACGTGCTGTACTGAATATTTGGAGTTGCCGATTCTGTGTTGTGAATTAATCACGTTGTATTGTGTACAGGTAAGAAAAAAGAGGAAGACCCAGGGAGACACTGAGAAGAACATTGATGAGAGAGGCAAGAGCAACAGGATTCGGCTCCCTCAATGAGATAGAGCTGCTTGCACGGAACAGAGAAAAATGGCGAGATTTGATAAAATATCTTTAAAAGAAAACTGCTAGAACAAAAATTCAGATATGAGAAGGTGTATTTTGGTCTACGTCCTATGGGCCGGCAACGGCTCGAAAGGTCAATAGATAGATAGATAGCTAGATTGTGTACTGGCACATCTATGAGTGCTGTAACGCACGATCAAACTGTTCTTTATTTTTCTCAATCTATTAACTACCATTTTATAGTCTTAGGTGAAGACAAATAGTAAATTTCTTCATTATCATCAGCGATGCTTGAATGTATCCGTCTCAGTGAGTCTCACCATATGCATCATCAAGTACCATGCCTGCTGGCGTAGGTGATCATGTCTCTCCACAACTTTCGATCTCGACAGTTATTTATCATTTCTGTTGCTGACCTTCTGCCAAACCATTCTCTTAAGCTGACTGGTATCTTTTCTCTTTGCTTCCCTCTATCTCTTCAATCTCAATTTTCCGAGTTGTTACAATATATTCCAGCTGTTCTCTTCTCATTACATGGCCAAAAAATGATGATTGTCTCTTCCTAATGTTGGAAATTAGCTCTCTTTTTGCTTTGGCCGCTTTCAGAACGTTTTCATTACTTTTCTTAGCTGTCCATGGTATTCTCAACATTCTTCTGTAAAACCACATTTCTGCAGACTCCAATGATTTTCTTGTATGTTGTCCTATTGTCCATGATTCACATCCATATGTTAGGACTGTATATATATATATATATATATATATATATATATATATATATATATATATATATATACATATACATACACATACATACATATTCCTAATTCAATGAAATCTACTCGTATGACACATTGAATGAGAGACTAAATATGAATACATCACCAATAACAAAAACCTACAGACCGTCTGGGTTCTCATTTGAGCAATTCCCCTGGGGTAAGCCTAACACCGACTTCCCAACAGTAGCCGGCCCCGATTTGGACACCCGAGCCGACAAATAATTTGCTGTGCCCCGAGGGAGTGTGGAATTCCAGAGAAAGTTATTAGTACTCTTGTGAATGTCATAAAGAGAAACCTTAACAAAAGAGTTAGAGAAATAGCCCGAATAGATCCCCTGGGCGTCCTGTGACTGATACAGGAAAGGTTTTCTTCTGGAAAGGAAATAGATTGTGCAAACTACAATGGCAAATCATGTAATATGTGAGGAACAACCAAGAAGAGAATATTTGACGGCAGTTCTACTTTGGTTATTGGTGATTATAATGAACATGACGACACTATAGCCAGCCCCAAAAGTCATTTACTCGTTTTTATGGTTATAGATATGAATTCTTGTAGCGGTTCATTTAGCTCCATAAGCTTCAAATACTAGCAGTTATGATGTAAACCATAGCTTCCTTTATAAATGATCTGAGGAGAAAAAAATCACGTAGGATGACGCCTGTCAGATCTAAACATAGACCGAGACTAACCCTCCTTACGTCCACTCTTTTTTTTTTTTGATTGAGAAACATGGACGAAAACATCAATATGGCCAGAAACCTGAAGCACTTTTGACATGCGTTAATGAGATTCTAAGCATTTCTTATTTTCTATCAACAATTAGGTCAGGCACATAATTCAAGTAGATATTGTTTAATACAGTGATCGCATTAAAATAGGATAGAATCAGATAAAACTGAGTTGAAGGGGCCATACTGTTCTGTGTCCCACGAGATTTATCAAAAAGAATTTATGCGGCAAGGTCTGGAAAGTAATAAAAGGAAAAGAAAGATAAAGAAAGAAATTAGATGATAGCATTTAGACGTGACAGGTCTTGATTTGTGCCCAATCTGATAGCAGCGAAACAAGTGGCAAAGTGTGATTGTGTCCCTTGATCGAGCGATGCAAAGTGTGATTGAGTCCCTTTATCGAGCCATGCAAAGTGTGATTGAGTCCTTTGATCGAGCCATGCAAAGTGTGATTGAGTCCCTTTATCGAGCCATGCAAAGTGTGATTGAGTCCCTTGATCGAGCCATGCAAAGTGTGATTGAGTCCCTTTATCGAGCCATGCAAAGTGTGATTGTGTCCCTTGATCGAGCGATGCAAAGTGTGATTGAGTCCCTTGATCGAGCCATGCAAAGTGTGATTGAGTCCCTTGATCGAGCCATGCAAAGTGTGATTGAGTCCCTTGATCGAGGCATGCAAAGTGTGATTGAGTCCCTTGATCGAGCCATGCAAAGTGTGATTGAGTCCCTTGATCGAGCCATGCAAAGTGTGATTGAGTCCCTTGATCGAGCCGTGCAAAGTGTGATTGAGTCCCTTGATCGAGCCATGCAAAGTGTGATTGAGTCCCTTGATCGAGCCATGCAAAGTGTGATTGAGTCCCTTGATCGAGCCATGCAAAGTGTGATTGTGACCCTTGATCGAGCCATGCAAAGTGTGATTGAGTCCCTTGATCGAGCCATGCAAAGTGTGATTGAGTCCCTTGATCGAGCCATGCAAAGTGTGATTGAGTCCCTTGATCGAGGCATGCAAAGTGTGATTGAGTCCCTTGATCGAGCCATGCAAAGTGTGATTGAGTCCCTTGATCGAGCCATGCAAAGTGTGATTGAGTCCCTTGATCGAGCCATGCAAAGTGTGATTGAGTCCCTTGATCGAGCCATGCAAAGTGTGATTGAGTCCCTTGATCGAGCCATGCAAAGTGTGATTGAGTCCCTTGATCGAGCCATGCAAAGTGTGATTGAGTCCCTTGGTCGAGCCATGCAAAGTGTGATTGTGTCCCTTGATCGAGCCATGCAAAGTGTGATTGTGTCCCTTTATCGAGCCATGCAAAGTGTGATTGTGTCCCTTGATCGAGCCATAAAAATCATCAAGTCATGGGAGAGAGGAGTGTTTGGGTAAATAGCTCTCTCATTTTTGATTCACATTTCTATAACCAACACAAAGTTGTCTGTTCATTAACTTGAATTGCATGATTCCAAATTAAAGTCCAACCATAATGTTCATTCCTTGTCTATTTTCATTGCGGAGACATGACCAAGGTACCTCGATTGTGACTGGGTCGCTTTGTTCATCTCGTACAGTTTCGCTACTGAACTAAGTGAGATTAATTTATTATCTGTTTATCTAGCAGCTAATGGGACCAAACACCGTGTAGCATAGGACTGAAAGTAGTCAGCGACTCCTAGCTGACTGCCGGTGTACATAATCCAGAACTGATTACGATACAATCCATCACCAAGGAAACAAACTAATGATCCTGGCTGACAGAGTTGCAACAAAAAGAGAAGACGAAATGGCAAAAAAACGCTATTGAAGTCTGATGTGTTTACCGACCGGAACACTAACCACTGACCTGCGGCGACTTTCTTCATTTTTAAAATCTTGCAAGCTACCTTTATTTTGTGTGTGTTTTTTTTTCTTTCTAGGAAATGACATTAATTTTCTGTTGCTTTTTGTCGCTTCAATATTCAAAAGATGTAATTAGCGTTCTCTTTCTTCTTGCAAAATCAATTACATTTTTAATACATGGTTTTTGTTCGTTATTGTTAGCGTAAAAGGTACTATTAGAAGAATATTTTTGTAATTGAAAAGCAGATGTCAACCAATCTCATTGTTTGTAAAAGTTCGCTGTATTCCTTCCAATATAACAAATTTATGAAGGATATCTTTTAGTTTTTTATATCCCTACAGTGTGTTTGTACTTCTATATCAGCTAGGCAGGTAACATTAATACAAACCAAAACAATACAAATAAAGGGTAATTAGTGAACATTATTAATATGCTTTTACAGCTTTGAGATAGAAAAATGTTGTGCGAATCATTCATGGAAATTTATAGGATTGTTGCATAAAGAACAGACAAGGGGGTGTATTATAAAAGCACTCTAAAAATCCTCAAACAACAACTGAATGAAAGCAAAACAATAAGTCATGGAATTGAGTGCGAAATCTATAGCAATTGTCTGGGCACTAGAGATAGCGTGATGAGGCAAACTACCAGCTCATTGAACCTTATGTATATGTTTTGTCTTGAAATGTTATTAATAAATAAATGTTAACTTATTATTTAATTCTAATTGTTTAATTGCTCTGCTTCGTGCAAGTTCCAGCTCACCAATCGATGTTGAGTACTGAAGGGTAATGGACTGCCTGACATCCTGAATGCCCTCTGAACGCAGGACGAAGTCACGAGGGATGATTTTTGAGTGAATACGATTTATTCCAAATTTTACGTCGACAGTTGCATATTCGGGTGTCCCACGCCATTCAGACGAATATTCGTCCGCTTCAGATGTACTCTCATTTGTTTATAGTTGAGAGTTTTGATGCTCAGGATAGATTTGTCCAATCTTTTTTTTTATTTTGCTCCAGGCAGAGGCCATTTTTGGCCTACGTTTTCGACTTTCAGCTGATAAAGGTTCTTTAACGTGCGCATAGCGCTTTCGGGGCCACGTGTTTTTCGTTATTTTTCGAGAAGACTAGGAGTTGGATCTCACGTTCCAGAGTCCAGGGGAGGGTAAACCACTGATTTGAAGTGCAGCGAAACCCACCATCTTGTCCAGAGGCCAACATCCTATCTCGAAATACCCAGACCTCCAGCTCATGTTTAAAATAGGTACCTTACCGATTTTTTTTTTTAACGACGCATTTTGATAAATACTGTGACAGTGGTGGATCAGATATGAAGAATTCCTGATTGCAATGAAACTGGTTCCTTGGATAGAATAGAATAGAATAGAATAGAATAGAATAGAATAGAATAGAATAGAATAGAATAGAATATGTACATTACTCGTTTCCCAGAGCTAGAATAAAATGGCAACATTTACAATGCTTGTATTGCTTTCAATTGGAACAATTACCATTTTTGATAACCTACATTTTTTGCAATGTCTTTATATTTCATTGGTTTTGCTCTTTGATCGATTAAATAATTTGATTTTGTTTTTTAACCTGTGTCTGTTTGATGTAACTACTTCCCTTGTTTACACGTTTGGCCACTGCTTGACTAACGCCGGTAATCTGCTAGTAAACTATTTCGTTTAGTGACCCCCAACAGTGGCGTAGCTTTGAGGGAGGAGTGGCTGACAGACGGTTGCCTCCTCAGCAGACTTCTTAGGGACCTAAATTTTTAATTCGAAAAAAAATAGTTATAATAATACATTTTACAAAATAGCAGGTTAGAGACCTCTCTTGCCTCGGACGCTAGCAATTCATATACCTATCATTTTGCCGACGTTTGTAACCAAGGATACGCCACTGATCTCTAATGCTGCTTTTCAATGAAGTAATCAAGCGGTTATACATAGCTTAAATGCACTGAGACTTCTGTAAACATGCAAACATTCGCAGGCCAGAAATACCGAATCTAACCAGAAACAGAAATGTGTAGAACAATCTGGACAAAAAAGAACATTCTAATTAGAAAATATCACGCTATCCGTTGTACAACTGAAACTTCAATACCTTCCGTTTGCGTATTACAACCTTTACAACCCTACACGTAATCTATTACTTCCAAGCAGTAACAATCCGCGGATCAATAGCAACGACGACACTGCTAAATACACTACACCTAGCGCTCTTCCGGAATAATCTGACACTAATTGGTCCAATATACCATCCCCTCCTCTTCGCATTTTATTTATATTTGAATCTCCAGAGATTTTCGTTTACAATAAGAACAGGGAGCTAAAGAACACGCTCACAATAGAGGCCTTAACATTATTCTTTAAGTGTAAGCGCCTTCTACTTCAAGTACCCGTTCGGGTTGACACAGTCGATCGAGTCCCGACAAATTCCAGTCCCTATCTCTCTACTTTCTTCTCACGAGTGTTATTGATTATTCTCTTGTTGCCACTGTGTCTAGCACCATCTATCTCGCCCTTTGTCTCATCACTGTCTCTTCTTCTATCTATTTCACGCTAATCCTGGAGTACACCCCTGCTATTCCCTCCCCGTAACAATTAGAGCCTTTTGTTGAAAAGAAAAATAACATTAAAAACTTGACACTGAAAACAGCAAAATCCAGCGGGAAAAAGTCCCTATCCTGAAGGCATGTTATTAGTTTAAATAATAAATTAGCCTTATTCATTTTGTGTTCAATTCCTACCGAGAGCACTTTAGCCAGTAGCTAGGTTTGTATGTGAGTACAAATGTTGACATGTAAACAGACGTTGATGTCTCTACACGGATCGTATGTCGTGAATTGTTTGCGGACGCCGTTCGACGCTAAGCACCGTCCTCGTTCTGACGACACTATCAAAAGATGTGCCAATCATCAAGAGATCATGGACACTATCGCTATATTTCTATTGTGCGTAACGAGGTTTTCTTTCTTGTATCATATGTCTGTAATTAATATTATCATACAAGGTACAAATGATATTACTATATGTACTATGTGATATTACGATACAGAACATAATTGAGAGATCTAATTACCAATATTAGGAAGAAACAATCATCATTTTTGGCCACGTATTGAGAAGAGAACAGCTGGAATATATTGTAACAACTGGAAAAATTGAGGGACGAAGAGATAGTGGGAAGCAAAGAGAAAAGATACCAGACAGCTTAAGAGAATGGCTTGGCTGAAGGTCAACAACAGAAATGATAAATAACTGTCAAGATCGAAAGTTGTGGAGAGACATGATCACCTATACCAGCAGGCTTGGCACTTGATGATGATGATGACATAAGTGAGGTTATATTGAGTATATCAAATGATTGTTTTCAGTTTGCAATATTTATTTGATGGCATGGACACGCAACACAATGACAACCAGCCCCTAAATATTTCGAGGCTATAGGAGGAATGGAAAGTGTACATCTCAAAGTCGAGGGAATAATGAAAGAGCAGATACCGCGATAAGCTCAACGAATGAGACACTGCAGAACACGGAAACTGAACTTTTCATTTTCACTCAAAGTTAAAATGTGACAGAAATGGAGGAAAACAAAGTTAGTTTTCTGTTGATATAATTGTACAATGAGAGTAGCGTAGTTACAACGCACTGCTGCAACGATGACGTGAATATCGGTTCGATCCTAGTTTGGCGATCTAAAGTAAACGGAGTTTACTAACAGTTTACTTTAACGGAGAAAAAAAAATGGGTACTTGGCTCATCGAGTAGAGCTAGAGTGTGCTCTGGCCTGCCCCTCGAGATGCAGTGGTCTGGTTAGGTTAAATTAATACTTCACTTCTCTACGGCTTGATATAATTATAAGTTATAGAAATGCTTTTACCTCTACTCGACAATATATGATTTAAATTATTTTAACATATATTTTAATATCGTTGTACACTATATTAATTGTACACTTATGCAATTCATTCATTTGAGTCGTCTCTACATCTAAGATTGGCTACCATGAAGCGTTATTTTATTCTGTCTCTTTCTTTGATAGTTCCCATTGCCAAGTCTATGTTTTGATGTTATCATTCTACTTTAGTTTTTGTTCTGCCCCTTCTAACTTGTACCTTCCCTACCAAGGTTATTTTTAGTAGGGTATTGTTACAGTGTCGCTTCATGCATCCCAAATATTTTACTTGTCTTGTCTTCCAATTCTATTAAATATATTTGTTCAGCTGATTCAGACCTACCTGTTTGCTATTTTTTTCTTCACCAAATTCCCCCAATTTTCCTACAGATCCACGTTCCAAAGGTTCCCATTTTCTGCTGTGTCCTTCTTTAATGTCCCTTTTTCTTAACTATATAGGCAAATGAGTAGATATGACATTTTACTATTCGTAGTTTTAATTCAGGCTGTTATTTGCTTTTCTCTTTCTCTTCTCTCTCTCTCTCTCTCTCTCTCTCTCTGCGATCAGGACTCAATCAGAGTAGGACTCCAGACTCTCACACGAAGACAGCTGTCTGTTTATGCCTGTTAGATCCACTCCGCTTGAACACCTGTTAAAACGTTGCACTGTGTTCTGCGCCAGTGGCCCAGTGCATCCGATTTCAGCCAGCATTTTGTTCAGGTTTGCTTTCCTTAGCCTTTGACTGTCCCTAATCTTCCTGCAAGGCAGCAGATGATCTTTTCTATAGGGGGATTCTGCCCTTAGATGGTCGGCCCTCCCAGGTTTACGAGCACCATCTGCCCGAGTCACTAGAGGTGACTAACACAGACATGCGACTTGGAATATGAGGAAACTGCAACAAGGAACACTTTTCATGCATAGCCTTCAATTGTTCCCGCCGCCTATCCCTATATATTGGTAAGTCACGTCCTCTTGAAAATGATTATCGTCGTAGCACTTGATGATGTTAGACCATCGTTGTTGACTCCAATTCCGAACATATAGACACACAGTTAGTCGTCAAATTATCCCCGTCGCACATCAAACAGCAAACAGTAAGATTAGCGCACGGCCGGTCTAGGGAACCATTACGACAACGTAGCACACAACAATGTCGAACACACAATCTCGCCCCCTTTAGATTTCTGATTACTCTAGTGTAAGCAGCCTACGACGAACAAAACACGAAGCAAATTCACCAAAGAGACAAAACTGCGGCTGACGAAATAGTTTATATTAGTGTGTAACATGGAAATAACTTGCGTCGAGGAATTCCAACAACGGTCATGAACAGGTCCAATGTGATGTAAAGCGCAGATCAAGTCTAGACGGTGGAAGGTTTCATTCACAACACTTGTTTTGTCAAAAACGGACTGCTGTCGGCCTACGACCTCGCTTTAGCGACACAGATGTATTAAGTATATCATCATTTTGGCTTTAACGCAGACAAGTGCAACGGAGAACCGCAATTAATCAGACCCTGAATGCACTTTCTGCAGCGATCGAGAGGACGTGGACTAGATCCGCCATCTTGGAGACGGAAAATCTTATTTGCTTTTGATGAGTATCCTTTCGACGTCGTTCAAATCTCTTTTTAATAATTATTATAAAAACCATATTCTGTGTTTGTCTTGCTTAATTTGTTCACTAGTTGTTGTTGGTATTCTGAATTTTCTGCCAGTAATGCAGTATCATCAGCATATAGCCTAAATTATTGATTATATATCCATTAATGTTTAGTCCTGGCATCACAATGTCTTTAAAGATCTACTCAGTGTATAAGTTGAATAAACATAGTGACGTGACAGAATGAAGCCCTGTCTTATTCCTCTTTATATATATGTGAATGTGTGTGTAGGTGCAGAGTACTCCCTGTTGTATTTTATCATTGCCGTTTGTTTCCAATATTAATTACATAGCAGACGTATGTCAGCATCATTCAGATGTTTATCTTTCAGGTATGTTAATAGTTGTTTATGGTGTATTCTGTGAAAAGCTTTGGTGTAGTCTATGTATGAAACATGCATGATTGATTTGTTTACTTCTGTATATTTGTTTAATTAACGTTCTCATACATAAGACCTCCTATCCTACTGTTCTTTCTAAATCCAAATTTTTTGTTTTGTTACTTTCATATTGATTTTATTTTGAATTCTTCCCGGTATAATTTTAATCGTCATTTTTGTTACATGCCTCATCAGATTTATTTTTCTAAAGTCAATGACCCCCACAACACCGGTCTACTTATGTAAGGCAATCAATATTGATTTTTTTCTTCATGTGGTATGCATCCTGTGTTGCTTATACTATAACATGTGATTAATATTTCAAATGTTCGCGTGCTTAATATACATGGACTTATTATATCACATATAATGTGAATACGGCTTGAAAAAACTGCAATGGTTTCAAAAGATTAATTTTTTAATGCTTACGGAAATCAGTGTTTACTATTTCAATTATTAAAAGAACAAACACGTAGCCTTTCTCCTCACTATAGGCGACTGTTGTGGATACTCAGGAAGTAACTACCCGATGCCGATGCTGTTTTATCAAGCAGTTTCTCTGGTGGTCGGTTTTGTCAATATTTGAGTGCCAGCTTCTGTAAAATAATGGACAAGTCAAATTGATGTCTGAGGCCCTATCCTCCTGCAGCTTCTATATTCAATGTTGACTTTAAGAAAGATTTAAACAAATGTTTAAGGTGCTTAAATAATCAACTCTATATGTGTACTTGCAGACCTTTGGCGTCACACAAACTAAAATTAGTTCGTCAGAATGTTTCAATTCTCAAATGTGTCGGATTGCCGTGAAATTGTTTGTGGGAAAGATCAGTACGTGTGTTTATTTCTGAACTTAGGTTGCGAATGTGTTTATGTTGGAAAGAAACGCATGAAAATAAATATAATCGTGGAGATCAGCTACAAAGCTGATGTAGATGCAAGAAAATAAATATAATCGTGGCGATTAGCTACAAAGCTGATGTAGATGGAAGAAAATAGATATAATCGTGGAGATTAGCTACAAAGCTGATGTAGATGCAAGAAAATAAATATAATCGTGGAGATCAGCTACAAAGCTGACGTAGATGCAAGAAAATGGATATGAATATGAAGTTTTCGCTCTGTCGGTAGGAGAAGATGAGACAAATTAACATTTCGGCTCAAAACAAGATATTAAACTGTGAACAAGTATACAAATTATTGTACACATTTTGAGAGTACCAAATAGGAGGCAGGAACTTGCCAGTACGACAAATCAATGCACAGAGTATATCGCGACATAACGGATGTACGAGTCAATACACAGAGTATGTCGCGACATAACGGATGTACGAGTCAATACACAGAGTATGTCGCGACATAACGGATGTACGAGTCAATACACAGAGTATGTCGCGACACAACGGATGTACTAGTCAATACACAGAGTATGTCGCGACATAACGGATGTACAAGTCAATACACAGAGTATATCGCGGTATAACGGAAGTAATGACGTGAAAGCGGGTTCCAAAAGTGAATACACTTTTAAAAACTATTTTTGTTTAAATTACCAACAACCGCAACATTCATTTTTTGGTTTAAATGATTGACCCTACATAGAATAGAACCGATGTCCACTGAATACGAAAGGACCGGCTTAATCCACTGGGCCACGTGATCACATAGCAGATGTCAACACTGTGTTACAAGCTTTACCAATGATCAGACCAGGAATATATTTTGTTATGTTCATAATCCCGTGTATCTTACAGCGCCGAGGGAGAAAGGAATGCTATATTAAGCTAATACACGCAACAGCAGTCATCGACTCGTGGCTAACTATTTGTGAAGTGGTCAGTGAACCAAAACTAATAAATACCCTGCTCCACATCCACCTGGTTGCTTTTATAACGAACTAACCAGTCTTGCCAAGCAAGAAGAGATTGAAGAGGAAAGCCAACCTGGTGTCCAAAACTGTCCTACTGAAATCGAATGTGTGAAATTGAATATGTTAAATCAAATGTGTTAAATTGAATGTGTTAAATCGAATGTGCTAAATCGAATGTGTTAAATTGAATATGTTAAATCAAATGTGTTAAATCAAATGTGTTAAATCGAACGTGTTCAATCGAATGTGTTAAATCGAAAGCGCTAAATCAAATGTGTTAAATCGAAAGCGTTAAATCAAATGTGTTAAATCGAAAGCGTTAAATCAAATGTGTTAAATCGAAAGCGTTAAATCAAATGTGTTAAATCGAAAGCGCTAAATCAAATGTGTTAAATCGAAAGCGCTAAATCAAATGTGTTAAATCGAAAGCGTTAAATCAAATGTGTTAAATCGAAAGCGCTAAATCAAATGTGTTAAATCGAAAGCGCTAAATCAAATGTGTTAAATCGAAAGCGTTAAATCAAATGTGTTAAATCGAAAGCGTTAAATCGAATGTGTTGAATCGAAAGTGTTAAAGGGAAAGGCGTAAAATGCTGCTGTTTGTTGTAAATAACAATGCATTGCGTTTCAGCCTAGTTACATCATTTAAAGGGTGGAAGATGAAGATGTCAGGTGAACTCGGCTGAAGAACAATGCACTCGACCAACCGCCCACTCTTCTTAACAGAAACCAACACCACTTTAAAAGATTAGGAACTGATCTGGCCAGAAATGCGTTCAGTTATATCCCCAATACCCTTTGTTTCTGACAGCGCTGAGGGAGAGAGGCATGCTACCTAGAGAGAGCAGCTTCGTTCACGGCCCCTAACGTTTTAACCCTGGGTTTAATTAATCTGGAGGTTTACCTCGTGCTTGTTGCTGCTTCCAATGTTAAGATCATTTGGTGGGAAAAAAGACCATATTTACAGAAATGATTAAAAAAATTAATAGAAAAAAGAAAAAGTGAATGCAGGTAAGAAAGAAAAAAATAAAGATAGAAGGAAGGAAGGAAGGAAGGATGGAAGGAAGGAAGGAAGAAAGGAAGGAAGGGAGGGAGGAAGGAAGGAAGGAAGGAAGGAAGAAAGGAAGGAAGGAAGGAAGGAAGGAAGGAAGAAGAAGGAAGGAAGGAAGGAAGGAAGGAAGGAAGGAAGGAAGGAAGGAAGGAAGGAAGGAAGGAAGGAAGGAAGGAAGGAGAAATAAAGAAAAATCCCAGTTAGGCCACATGGTAACATATAAAGAATATAAAAAAGAACTATATTTACAGAAATGATTTAAACAATGAAAAGAAGATATAAAGAGTGAATGAAAGTAGGAAAGAAAAAATAAAGATGGATGGAAGGAAGGAAGGAAGGAAGGAAGGATTGAAGGAAGGAAGGAAGGAAGGAATGAAAGAGAAATAAATAAAAATCCCAGTCAGGCCGCAAGGTAACATATAAAGAATCTGGTGTTATTGGCCATATTTTTTATAGACCTTCGGTAGATTATCCGTCTAACATGGTCCGTATTACGCCAGTGCCGTCTTTCTTTCCCAGGAAACTCCGGTACCCATTTATGTTGAGTGAACCTGAAATCTGCCCATCAGGATCGAAACCAGCCCGGTTCGCTCAACACTGAGACACAACAACAGCACCAAAAACTACTAATACTCACCCCGAAAACTACTAATACTCACCCCGAAAACTACTAATACTCACCCCGAAAACTACAAATACTCACCCCGAAAACTACTAATACTCACCCCGAAAACTACTAATACTCACCCCGAAAACTACTAATGCTCACCCCGAAAACTACTATATCTCAACCCGAAAACTACTAATACTCACCCCGAAAACTACTAATGCTCACCCCGAAAACTACTAATGCTCACACCGAAAACTACTATAACTCACCCCGAAAACTACTATAATTCACACCGAAAACTACTATAACTCAACCCGAAAACTACTATAACTCACACCGAAAACTACTATAACTCACCCCGAAAACTACTATAATTCACCCCGAAAACTACTATAATTCACACCGAAAACTACTGTACTCACACCGAAAACTACTATAATTCACACCGAAAACTACTATAATTCACCCGAAAACTACTATAATTCATACCGAAAACTACTATAACTCACACCGAAATGTACTATAATTCACACCGAAAACTACTATAACTCACACCGAAAACTACTATAATTCACACCGAAAACTACTATAACTCACACCGAAAACTACTATAATTCACACCGAAAACTACTATAACTCACCCCGAAAACTACTATAATTCACCCCGAAAACTACTATAATTCACACCGAAAACTACTATAACTCACACCGAAAACTACTATAATTCACACCGAAAACTACTATAATTCACACCGAAAACTACTATAACTCACACCGAAAACTACTATAATTCACACCGAAAACTACTATAATTCACACCGAAAACTACTATAACTCACACCGAAAACTACTATAATTCACACCGAAAACTACTATAATTCACCCCGAAAACTACTATAATTCATACCGAAAACTACTATAACTCACACCGAAATGTACTATAATTCACACCGAAAACTACTATAACTCACACCGAAAACTACTATAATTCACACCGAAAACTACTATAACTCACACCGAAAACTACTATAATTCACACCGAAAACTACTATAACTCACACCGAAAACTACTATAATTCACACCGAAAACTACTATAACTCACACCGAAAACTACTATAATTCACACCGAAAACTACTATTACTCACTCCGAAAACTACTAAAACTCACACTCATTATTCCAACACAGTAGAAGTATTTAACTACGTTCGGTGTACAATGAGTGCAATGAAGCCACTTCTGATATCTATAATAAATCAATAACTTGGCTAAGAAAAAAATCATGTACGCCAACAAATGTTATCAATATATTGTACCGTCTTTAGAAATGCAACCCCAAAAAAATTAGTAAAAATAATACATGTGACAACATGGACTAAGTTTAATAATTTAATTGAATTTAATAATGTGTGTTTTACTCGGGATTTATTATTTCTTGTCAACCAAAAAACTTATTTTTGTACAAATGTAAATTGTACTCAACATATTGACTGCAGTCCATTCAATTTAGTGAAATTATTCTTTATCTACAGAAAATAGAGGACTTTAAGTGAACAGTAGTAGAACGTTTGTTACAGGTCGCAGTGTAACTGATCTGTTGTGGGCGATGAGATCAAGTTCATTCAACGACCTGCCGGTTCTAGTTTTTTATACATGTATGTATGTATGTATGTATGCATGTATGTATGTATGTATGTATGTATGTATGTATGTATGTATGTATGTATGTATGTATGTATGTATGTATGTATGTATGTATGTATGTATGTATGTATGTATGTATGTATGTATGTATGTATGTATGTATGTATGTATGTATGTATGTATGTATGTGCATAGATACGTATAGACATTGCCGGTGGCGTTGTAGCCGAGGCAACCAAGACAATGCCCCCCCCCCCCCCCATATTTTCATAACCCTATGACTTGTTTTTGGCCCTCCCATCGGCTGGTCCAAAGCATATCCTGCTCGCTCGTTCATTTTCCTTTTGGCCACGATATATAGAAGAAATTTGTATTTCTCGTACTAGCTCTAAATTATTGTGTTTTGGATGCTTTGTTATTAGTTAGCTATGTAGGAATAGTTTTATTTACTCACACATCTGTGTGTGTGTGTTATTTGTCTTTTCCTGCTGAAGGCCTATTGAGCCGAAACGAGGTTCAAATTTGTGTGGTCTATCAATCAAGTAAAGCTTCAACCATAACACTTTTTCTATTTTGTTTTAATTTCTCCTTTCTAGTTTCCACGAGATAAGGGCATTTTTCTATTTTGTTTGAATGTCTCCTTTCTAGTTTCCACGAGATAAGGGCATTTTTCTATTTTGTTTGAATTTCTCCTTTCTAGTTTCCACGAGATAAGGGCATTTTTCTATTTTGTTTGAATTTCTCCTTTCTAGTTTCCACGAGACAAGGGCATTTTTCTATTTTGTTTGAATTTCTCCTTTCCAGTTTCCACGAGATAAGGGCATTTTTTGTTTTAATTTCTCCTTTCCAGTTTCCACGAGATAAGGGCATTTTTTTGGTTTTAATTTCTCCTTTCTAGTTTCCACGAGATAAGGGCATTTTTCTATTCGAAAATTGGGGGGGGGGGGGGGTGAATAGAAGAAAGAAAATAGTGACCAACGTTGAGCAAATTACTCAAAGTTCTGACGTTGACCGAAATATATTTTATTTCACGAAAACCATATGTCATGTACATCAACACGCGAGGTGTCGCCGTGTTCTTTCGTTTCTTTTCTTTCTTCTCTTAAACTATAACGGTGAGTCAACAATACAAGTGTTGTAAATGAGATCAGAATCAAGAACAGTAAACGTAATCAGAACAGACAAAATCTAATAGGCAGAAGTCAAGAGAATACTAGCACACTCACACAAATAACAGCAAGAAAATCGATTAATTTCTTTTATATCTGTTGTTAAGCAACAAGCGAAATAAATACAAGGAATTGAGGAAATAATGACATATAATAAAACAAAACATGTCATTCTGATCACATGCTTGTTAGGGAGGCGTTGATTGGACCGTGATGAATTATAGGTTTGTGTTGATTAGACAGTTTTAGATTGTATCTGGAAACTGATTGGCTTCCAGATGTTGCCTTGCTAGTTATTTATAGTTGATGATTTGGTCTTGTTAGGAAATATATGGGGTAGTTTTTCTTGGTGGACCGTGTAGGCTGTTTCTCTTCATGGCATGGATCGTGTAGGCTCTTTCTGCAAATGGCGTGGGTCGTGTTATAATGAACATTAAATGGATCGTGCTAGTTATATCTAGAAGTGGGGTGTTTTGTGGGAGTTATATATGTAAATGGAGTGTTTTTAATTAGTTTTATCTAGAAATGGGGTGTTTTGTGGGAGTTATATAAGTAAATGGAGTGTTTTTAATTAGTTATATCTGGAAATGTGGTGTTTTGAGTTACTTAAATCTGGAAATTGAGTGTTTTGAGTTATTTCTATCTGGAAATGGGGCGCATCTAGTTAATTATATCTGTAAATTGAGTAGTTTGAGTTAGCTATATCTGTAAATTGAGTAGTTTGAGTTAGCTATATCTGTAAATTGAGTAGTTTGAGTTAGCTATATCTGTAAATTGAGTAGTTTGAGTTAGCTATATCTGTAAATTGAGTAGTTTGAGTTAGCTATATCTGTAAATTGAGTAGTTTGAGTTAGCTATATCTGTAAATTGAGTAGTTTGAGTTAGCTATATCTGTAAATTGAGTAGTTTGAGTTAGCTATATCTGTAAATTGAGTAGTTTGAGTTAGCTATATCTGTAAATTGAGTAGTTTGAGTTAGCTATATCTGGAAATAGAAGGGGGAGGGGAGTTGTGTTAATTATACATGGAAGCTGAATGGATCGTGTCAGCTATATCTGGAACTGGGGTGAATTGTAATATTAATATACGGAACTTTATAGGATCGTTTCAGTTATTACAGGAAATGGGGTGGATCGTGTTAGTTATGTTTGGAAGTGGGTTGACGGGGTGGATCGTGTTAGTTATGTTTGGAAGTGGGTTGAAGGGTTCGTATTGGTGTAGATCATGTTATGCATTTTTTGGATCGTGAAAATATTGTCTGAAGTAGGATGGACCTTGTTAGTTATGATCTGTAAATGGGCAAACTAGGCTAGTGTTGCTTTTACATGAGTTAGGTGGATCGTGTTAAGATGCTGTCTGATTATTTTGGGAGTACCTGGTTAGGTTATATTTAGACTTTGAGTGGACTCTGTCAGGAAATTTTCGTGGAAAATGTGTCTATATATTGAGTTTCTGTTGGTGTCTGTTAGACAATATCGTCCATTATCTTTTTTTTCTTTTTTTGTGTTTGCCAGCTTTTACCTCTGACGAAGTCCCTAGAGACTAGGAACTGAATGTTGCGTGTTAATCCATTCCGAGTGCACAGGCAGATAACTCCGACTTCGGAGGTACTCATATTTTTTTCCGTTGATGTAATTGCCGTTTCAAGCCGGGCCTCGCTGCTGAGACCAGGGGTGGTTGCCGCAGAGAGAAATAATAAATAAAAATCACTACCGGTGTGGCCGGGATTTGAACCCCAAATCTCCTTTGTCTCGAGGTCGGCGCCTTGCCTCGAGACCGACCAGTCCCCCGCCCACTATCTGTGGGGCTACCGGAGCCCTGATCACAGAAGGGCTGAAAGGGTTGGAGACACTGTTACCAACCACGTATGTCGTCGTTAAGATGCGACTAAGTAGGTTAAGGTCAAGGTCTTCGCTGGTGCTACTGAGTTCGAGTACCAGATCTGTGGCCATCTTCAGTACTTTCGCTAGTGCATGCCCGGCGTGCTTCAAAGCGATGGAGTTGTCCATTGTGCAGTTAAGATGATTTGGTGACTAAACTGTGACGCTACACATGACCTGGGTAAGCCTCGAAAAGTTCTTTCCATTGAGTTAACGTGGCCTAGTGTATTATGAACGCGAGAATTGGAAAACAACAAGAGATAGAAGCAAAGTTTTACGCATGTGAAAATAAATAACTAAGGAAAATACTTGGTATAGCGGGGAACGAATTCAAAACAAATGAGGAAATTAGAGAAATCACAAATCAACCACTCATCATCATCATTGAGTGCCGTCTCCGCAACGAAGGTTGGCTACCATGGAGCGCCATTTTGCTCTATCTCTTGCTTTGATGGTGCAGGTTGTCATCGGTTGATTTGTCCATCTTTTGATGTTACTCGTCCATGTTAATCTTGGTCTGCCTCTGCCTCTTTTACCTTGTATTTTCCCCTCCAGGATCACTTTCAGTAGGCTGTTGTGTCTTTTAACATGGCCTAAGAATCGCATTTGTCTTGTTCTAATTGTGTTCAGAAGTTCTCTTTTCATTTTTAGTTGTTTTAAGACTTTGTCATTTGTTTTCTTTTCCTTCCATCCAATTCTACCTATTCTTCTATATATCCACATTTCAAAGGCTTCAATTCTCTGTTCTGTTTTCTTGTCTAATGTCCATGTTTCAGCACCATATAGGAATATTGAGAAGATGTAACATTTTGCTATTCTTAGTTTTAGCTCTGGTGTTATTTGTTTTGATCAACCACTACTAATATCATTAATAATCAAGAAACGACGCTGGGAATATGTTGGACATTGGATGAGAAGAGGTAATAACCGAACAGCAAAGCAAGTCCTCAAGTGGGAAACAACAGGCCAGAGGAAAAGAGGCCGACCCAGAGAAACATTGAGAAGAACATTGATAAGGGAGGTAAAGGCAGCAGGAAACGGCTCCCTCGATGAGCTTGAGATGCTTGCATATAACAGAGATAAATGGCGAGATTTAATAAAAGATCGTTGAAAGAAAATTTAGATAAAAAGAAAGAGTATCTGGGGGTGTGCCTTATGGACCGGCCACGGCTCGAAAGATCAATAGATAGATAGATAGATATATAGACAGACAGACAGACAGACAGACAGACAGACAGACAGACAGACAGACAGACAGACAGACAGACAGACAGACAGACAGACAGACAGACAGACAGACAGACAGACAGACAGATAGATAGATAGATAGATAGATAGATAGATAGATAGATAGATAGATAGATAGATAGATAGATAGATAGATAGATAGATAGATAGATAGATAGATAGATAGATAGATAGATAGATAGATAGATAGATAGATAGATAGATAGATAGATAGATAGATAGATAGATAGATAGATAGATAGATAGATAGATAGATAGATAGATAGATAGATAGACAACGCATTAAAGTTGTCGTTTATAAATCAGAGATGCGACGGTGGATTCTCACTTGTGGTACACAAAGATATTGTTATGCAGAAAATGGAGGGGAAATGCTTGATTCATATGCCAAGTGTTGTCCCCACTAGTGTGCGTTACCTTTCTTCCTCAGCTCCAGCAGAAAATGAGATCAAATCTCTTAATGATTTCTTTTTCAAGAGTGACAGTTTTAGCTTAAAACTCAATAGCAACACACTCCATTTGCGGGCAACAGCATCTTCGACCATATTCTCCCCTGGACATCAATCATGTTTCTAAATGAACAACCTTCAATTTTGCAATTAACGAAATCAATCAGTGTCGATGAACTGACTTTCTTTTTGTCATAAATCGATCCAGTCAGTAAATCAGTGTTTGTGAATTAATTTATTATGAGTGTTCAATGTTACAGTAATTAATTACATTTTTTTTCACTTTTTCCCTAGAGCGTTGTGGCTCAGCTTCACTTTTCCTCCCCTCCTCCTCTTTTCGTGTTTTTCTTTTTAAATTGAGATCTTTACATCTGTTACCAGAAGCATTTCTCCGTAAAGCAAGTGTTTTGACCTTTTAGCTTTTGATATTGTACGATATCTAGGGTGGTGCGGGGCCCGAAAGGGGAGTAAAGAATAGTGGCGCTGTTGCCTACCATGCATGTACGTAAGAGGCGACTAAGGAGACTTGGGCATGGGACTGGCTATTCTGTACTGTAAAAAAAATAAGCTGAAAAAACTTCGAAAACATGGACAAGAAAGAAGAAGACCAAAGAAATTTCTGGAGAAGACAGATAGAAGCAGAGATGAAGATGTTGGGGAAGACATGGAACGATCTTAAAGAATGGCAAGAAACAGAACGACTTGGAAAGTGTTTGTTGAAGACCTATGCTCCTCGGGGAGCTGAAAGGTAGAAGAGGAAGAAGTATGTTACAGTAATTAATTACATTTTTTCCCTCACTTTTTCCTTAGAGCGTTGTGGCTCAGCTTCACTTTCCCTCCCCTTCTCCCCACTTCGTGTTTTTCTTTTTAAATTGAGAGCTTTACATCTGTTACCAGAAGCATTTCCCCGTAAAGCAAGCGTTTTGGTCTTTTAGCTTTTGATGTTGTACGATATCTAGGGTGGTGGTGTGATGCGGGTCCACCATGATTCCTATCTGCCACCTGCTGCATTCAAAGAGGTGAAGAAATGTTTTAACGGTTAGAAAATACTATCGGGTTTAAACTGAACAAAAACATATGTAAAATGCAGACTGCTCAAAATCTCTGAATATAATAAAGCAATGTCTACAAATAAACACAATTACTTGATAGTTAGCCCCGGTGGCTGGGTAGTTAGGGTGCTCGCTTCATAGTCGTCCTAATCAGAAAGGTCCGGTTCCAATTTTCAGAGGTGCCAGATTTGTTTTAGGAGCGACAAGGCTGCGGGCTTTACCCAGCTTCTGAAAATTGGTAGCAGAGATTTCTCTTTGAGGTAAAGGCAGCCTTGCGTGATACCGACCACATCGCCCCGAATTGTGTCGTAGTGTTGGAAAAAATATAGTCACTAACACGATACTTCCCATATTCCCAGGAAGGTGTGGAGAAAATGTTCCCTTTTTTAAACATGACAGTTAGTGTCACAAGCCTATTTCCACTAAACTAGCTTGACAGTTAGTGTCACAAGCCTATTTCCACTAAACTAGCTTGACAGTTAGTTTCACAAGCCTATTTCCACTAAACTAGCTTGACAGTTAGTGTCACAAGCCTATTTCCACTAAACTAGCTTGACAGTTAGTGTCACAAGCCTATTTCCACTAAACTAGCTTGACAGTTAGTGTCACAAGCCTATTTCCACTAAACTAGCTTGACAGTTAGTGTCACAAGCCTATTTCCACTAAACTAGCTTGACAGTTAGTGTCACAAGCCTATTTCCACTAAACTAGCTTGACAGTTAGTTTCACAAGCCTATTTCCACTAAACTAGCTTGACAGTTAGTGTCACAAGCCTATTTCCACTAAACTAGCTTGACAGTTAGTGTCACAAGCCTATTTCCACTAAACTAGCTTGACAGTTAGTGTCACAAGCCTATTTCCACGGAACTGACTTAACAGTTAGTGTCACAAGCCTATTTCCACGGAACTGGCTTGACAGTCAGTGTCACAATCCTATTTCCACTAAACTAGCTTGACAGTTAGTGTCACAAGCCTATTTCCACGGAACTGACTTAACAGTTAGTGTCACAAGCCTATTTCCACGGAACTGACTTAACAGTTAGTGTCACAAGCCTATTTCCACTAAACTAGCTTGACAGTTAGTGTCACAAGCCTATTTCCACGGAACTGACTTAACAGTTAGTGTCACAAGCCTATTTCCACTAAACTAGCTTGACAGTCAGTGTCACAATCCTATTTCCACGGAACTGGCTCATGTCTTCATCAAAGTGTAACCTCAGATTAACTGGACACTTACATATTTGGGCTTAAATAGTCACCACCAGTCAAGAAGATTCCGACTTCTGTTTACGGGGACAAAATTGAGCGCAATTTAAACAAACAGAAATGGCAGGACAAAATTACTAACTTTCAACTATGGGAAAGTACCAGTCAAATACCAATGGATAAGTAGATAGACAAAGACTGGGTAGAGCACTGCTGGTGCCAACTGAGAGTATTACACGACAATACGTTTTCCTAGAACCCCCAGGGGAGGAGACGAAGGAGAAGTCAAAAATATAAATGGAGAAGACAAGTGGAAGTGGATATGAAGATAACAGTGTAGATATTGGGAAATCTAAAGAGAATGAAGCAAAACAAAGTGTCTTGGAAACTGTTGAAGACCTTTGTTCCACAGGGAGTTGAAAGGAAGAAGAGGTCTCAGCAGTCACATGACATAGGTACATTGTTCCGTTCACTCGGTGCAAAAAGCTTTTCTTTCCCCAAATAGTTGTGTATCTTGTCAGTACTATAACAAAGTGTAAATCGTGTCAGTACTATATCAGTGTTAGTGTAAATATTGTCAGTACTATAACAAAGTGTAAATCGTGTCAGTACTATATCAGTGTTAGTGTAAATATTGTCAGTACTATAACAAAGTGTAAATCGTGTCAGTACTATATCAGTGTTAGTGTAAATATTGTCAGTACTATAACAAAGTTAGTGTAAATATTGTCAGTACTATAACAACGTTAGTGTAAATATTGTCAGTACTACAGTATAACAAAGTTAGTGTAAATATTGTCAGTACTATAACAAAGTTAGTGTAAATCTTGTCAGTGCTATAACAAAGTTAGTGTAAATCGTGTCAGTACAATATCAGTGTTAGTGTAAATATTGTCAGTACTATAACAAAGTTAGTGTAAATATTGTCAGTACTATAACAAAGTTAGTGTAAATATTGTCAGTACTATAATAAAGTTAGTGTAAATATTGTCAGTACTATAACAAAGTTAGTGTAAATATTGTCATTACTATATCAGTGTTAATGTAAATCTTGTCAGTACTATATCAGTGTTAGTGTAAATCGTGTTAGTACTATTTCAGTGTTATTGTAATCTTATCAGTACAATATCAGTGTTAATGTAAATCTTGTCAGTACTATATCAGTGTTAGTGTAAATCGTGTTAGTACTATTTCAGAGTAAGCGTAAATCTTGTGAAATCTGATCAGTGTAGGTGTAAATTATGTAAATCTTAGATCTAATCAATGTAACAATCTATCAGTGGTTGGCCAGTTGTGATAAAACCTTAGATTAATTTTGTTTCCCCCAGACGGGATATTTGAAACGCGAGTTGTTGATGTATTTGCTGTTATATATTTCAAACGATCAACTCTGACCAGTGTGCCATGCTGACCTTGTTCTGTCTTCCAAGAACACAAGTTCATAATGGCCTCAAGTTCAAGACCCAGACATCACGTGATCAATACAAAACGATTTCCCTGTCTAAAGAAGGCTCGACACTTTTATAGATCTGAGAAAATCTTGTTTTAATTATCTCACTTTGCTGATGAAAGCAATGGAAACTAAACAATTGCGTACATAAAGCACAAGCGAGAATAAGACCTTAATGCTCCGTTTACCACAAAATATTTCTAAATAGTTTATAAACTCAATGTTATGAAGAAAACACGGATTTTTTTGTTGATGCTTTTCTCTTCGCATTTTCTCCAGTTTTTGAAACGTCGTAACACATTTTGTTAACAGCTGATGCTTCTAATTGTGAAGAGAGCCACACTGTTTATATGCATCGATGTATTGTAGACAGGAAGGGTGGATGGTGTGTGTCCATGCTAAAGTCAGGGGAAGAGTCGTTACAAAGTTGACTGTGCAAACACTTCATCGTCTAAAGCGACTGAACACTTATGGGTTTGCCCGGAGTGCTGTGATATCAGCTCTAACAACAACGAACAACCACATTTTACAAAAGGGCATGACTATCAACTATTTTTATTGAACAAAACCTAGTTCTCATGTTCCATCGTCTTCATCAGGCAGCTACTCGGATGATCGTAGATAGTTCGCAATAGAAAACCGTCTTATAATCCCGTCAGAGTTCCTTAAACACTAGGGTAATTAATCTTTTTTCATTCTTGTATCTAGCCGCGATAGCTCAGTGGTTAGTAAACTGGACTACAAAGGACAAGAGGTATTGTTCGATCCCAACCGAAGCGTCCGGTTCATCCAGCCTTTAATGGGTACCGGATTTTTTTCTGGGAAAGTAAAGCGGCACGGGCGTAATACTGACAACATTACCCTAAAAATCATGTGCGAAGGTCTGTAAAATTTATGGTCACTAACAGTATATTCTCTATACGCCGCTTGGTGTAACAGGGGTACATTACTTTACTTTTTGTATTCCTGTATCTAGTGCCACATCTCAATCTCTATATATACTTGTATATCCTAGGAATCTCTTATTTCTTGTGCTATCTCCCTTTACTCTTGATCCGCTACATCTGTGACCTCCTTTCTACACTTTTAAAACCATTCCTTGTGGAACTCCACTTCCATTTTGTTATATGACAATGGCAGATGAGTTTGGTTGACCTTCTGCTTTCAGTCGCTGGTCTTCCTTGATGGGTGTTCACTACCGGTGTAGGCGTTGATGGCTAATATATATATCACAGCACAGATACGTTGATCGCCTCTAATATGTGTAATATGTAGTCCATAACTTTGTCCCCTGATGAGACTTCATAAATCGAAACGTTGGTTTATTAGTAATTTTAAATGTCCGTAAACTGCTACACGTAACTTATATGTGGTTTTCTTTTCCACTTTACACGAACTCCACAGCTGAGCGGAATGATTACATATTGACATACATTGTCATACATACTCCCAAACGCCACACTCGGACAGCGCCTATTACCACTCTGACATCTTATCTGATGAACGGACTCCGAGTGCCAGCTTCCAGATTAATCAGAAACGCGATTGGACTGTTAATAGACCTTGTCAGAATGTGATGATGAGGATGATTATGATTACAAGGACAACAACACACAAGGACAATAATAAAACAACATGTACACGTCATAAGAAAACCATGCCATTTAACGATATGTTTCATCTGACGCCTTGTTTCCTTGTTATTACTTTCATGTCCATGTCTTTTCTTAACGTTGATTGCATTTATGTTTACATGGAATCTGTGAGGGGTTTGTTGAAGCGGTTAGTTAATGCACAGTAAGAAGAAATGAAATCATATTCTCGGGGTTTGAAATGAATGGTTGCGATATTAACGATCGGCATACATGAACACCTTAGGACCTAGGGAATTGGTGTGCATTTATTGCTCTGGTCATTAGGGGGTTAGTGGCAATGAAAGAGCGGATGCGTTTACCTAAAAATATCAGTTTGAATTGAGGAGAGATACTGGATACATTAACTGCACGGCTGTTGGAGAATTTGGTCGTAATGTGGGAGTCTATCGTTCTGAGAACTACAGGAGGAGAAACGAGGGAAGAAACAGTTTCAGGCGAATGTACAAATAGTGCACATAGAGAGTCATCAGTGTACAAGTACAAGCATACGCAAATTACATACATGCATGCATCGAATACGTACATACATAACATGTATTCATATGTACATACATACACATACATAAATACAAACATACGCATAGAGGCATACGTACATAACATGTATACACAACATACATACGAACGCATACAAGTATACGTACATAACGTATATACATACATACATAAATAGATGCATATATACATACATATAAACATGCTTGCATACACGCACCACATACATGCATATACACATATACACTCATAGATACATGTATACATGCACAAACATATACATATACATACATAGACGCGTACACTTGTAATACACACCACACAGTCATATATATATATATATATATATATATTCACATTTATTAAAGAAGGCACTGAATATTTTCAATGAAAACTTCGCGAAACTGAGAATTGAAACGTCATCCTAGATATTGCTAATAGCGGACCCTCCTGGAAGTGGGAGACACGAGAAGTATGAACTAGAATTCTGCTGATCCAATTTGTGAGAGTTTGAGACTGGCAGTTAAGAAATGACAAATTCTGATAGCGGACAGAATTGTGTGATATAGTGCTTTTGATGAAGGCGAACTTCAGAGGGATTCCGAGTGTGATGAAATTGATAAGGGGGAAATCGGGCAGACATTTCTTATAGAGAGTTATGGAGATATGTTGAGGAATATCGGATAGAATGTAAATACATGTAGCCTGTCATTTCTTTTCTCTCTCAATCAGATTTTTTAGTTTTTCCCCATGGCCCGTTTTATAGAAAATGGTGGAGGAATTTTGTCTCCAGTTGAAATTTGGGAAGTTTGTTTCTAGAGGGGATTTGTAGATTTTATTTTCATTTAAAATGTGGACAATCTGTTTTATGAGGTGATGATGTAAAGTGTAAAGATGGCACGAAATTTGTAACACACGTAATTAGATAAATGAACCTACAATAAATGTAGTCATCTTCTGACAGAAAACAAATATGAACGAGGTAGAGATAGTCAAAGACTATCGTAGACTGACATCAAGAGATGTACTAAGTGCACCATCATGACAAGAGACAGGCTGATATGGCAGTCCATGGTAGCCACCCTTTGATGCGAAAACGGTACAACATAATCACGTTTATAGTTTGTCCCCAGTTTACATTTCGATAACTGGTTTCACAGGATGACATTACAGATTGTGCCCCCTGTTCACATTTTGGATATCTTCTTTCTTTCTCTCTGGCGTTCTTGCAAAGACTACTAAACGAATGAATGTTTCTATTGCCATACAGCCTTACAACAATGTTCAATGGACGTATGTGCATTTTGTTGTGGTTAACGGTCGGGCTGTGATGTTTACCTTATCTACACATAACTTAATATGTGGGCTGTGATGTTTACCTTATCTACACATAACTTAATATGTGGGCTGTGATGTTTACCTTATCTACACATAATTTAACATGTGGGCTGTGATGTTTACCTTATCTACACATAACTTAATATGTGGGCTGTGATGTTTACCTTATCTACACATAACTTAACATGTGGGCTGTGATGTTTACCTTATCTACACATAACTTAACATGTGGGCTGTGATGTTTACCTTATCTACACATAACTTCGGGACGGCAATTTGGATTACTGGGATCCTCGCTTGGCCAGGCTGAATAGTTTGTTTCCATGAGCAGAAATTGGGTCTAGATCAGCTCTGTTGTTCGCCGATTGTCAAGCACGCCGCAATCAGCTATAGTTCGCCGATTGTGAAGCCCGCCGCAATCAGTTATAGTTCGCCGATTGTGAAGCCCGCCGCAATCAGTTATAGTTCGCCGATTGTGAAGCCCGCCGCAATCAGTTATAGTTCGCCGATTGTGAAGCCCGCCGCAATCAGCTATAGTTCGCCGATTGTGAAGCCCGCCGCAATCAGTTATAGTTCGCCGATTGTGAAGCCCGCCGCAATCAGCTATAGTTCGCCGAATGCTCAGTTGTTAGTGGATTCCCCCCCCCCCCCCCCCCGGATTAAATGATGTAGAGATTATGTCCCCAATTAATATTTGGATGCATTTAATTGATATTCAGATGAGATTATGATGCAGCGATTCGTCTCCACTTGAAATTTGCATTGCTAGTTCTCGAGAAGACGATATATATATATATATATATATATATATATATATATATTTTTTTTTTTTTTTTTTTTTCCAATTTACATTTGGATGACTTGTTTTTATTTTTAGAGATGACATCCTCACTTGACATTTGAAAATCTGATTTTAGAATCAACAGCCAAACAACACTCAGTTTGGCACTCCCTAATCGCTCAGTCTCTCTGTGCCTAAAACGGCGTTGTGATTGCTGTGCTGTCTAACTAAGACAGGCTAATATCTGTAATGTTCAATCCAGAACATCCGATTCCAGTAAGGCTTTCATTGTGTGAAATCTTGCCTTGGATGGATACAAAATGCTGTGCTGAGCTGTGATCGTAACCTTATACTATAGTCATGAGAACACCTGCGTGAAAGACATCGCCAATGACAGCTAATTTTTTAGTTAGCTCAATAGCCGTGTTCCCTAGCGTTTAGCTTTTCGTTGCAAGGCGCTGTGCCAAGGAGTACGGGTTCGATCCCGTTTCGGACCATATATTGTTCTTTGTTTTTTTTTCTGTTGTTATTTATTTGTCATTTTTTCCGAGAGCTGTAAACATACCTCCTCGTCCTATGATTCGCTGAATTATCGCCTCTGAAGTTTCCCTCTATAATAATTTCCATTTATTAGTATGTGTCTCCTGTATATAAAATTATTTGATTCTGCTTTACAATTGTCTCATATTCTGAAAGTGAAGCACACTTTTGCTGCTGGGTTAATGTGCAACAGCTAATGAACTATTTTGTTTTCATTTAGAAATCGCCCTACCAGTCACTAAAACCATGCAGGGACGTACAGGTTTTTCCACAAAGAACTTTCGGAGACTACTTGATACATAGCCCAGTACATAGCCCAGTACTTTGCCCAGTACTTTGCCCAGTACATAGCTCGGTACATTATCTTGTCTCTCCATTGTCACCTATCCTAAGCATCATCTCATCTCTTGCCTCTCCCTTGTCACCTTTAATTAGTACATTTTATTTTGCTCTCCATTATCACCTATCCTAAACACATCTCATCTTGCCTCTCTACTGTCATACATCACCTATCAGAGTTTGCCTTCTTTACCTAGATGACTTTATCACATCATAATTTTGGACCGGATTTGCCTTTCATTCTTGGCTGATTTGTCACAACTGACTATTTTGTCACAACTGACTATTTTGTCACAACTGACTATTTTATCACAACTGACTGTTTTATCACAACTGACTATTTTGTCACAACTGACTATTTCGTCACACCATACGACCGGGTTTGCATTCCTTTATTGACAGACTTCGCCACTACACAATATTACGATAAATTAATTGTCAGTTTGCCATCTTCCATTGATTAACTTTATCCCGAGATGCAACTGATACACAGTTACCTTCCCTCAGCGACATCTGTTCTATTGGCCAGAATCGGAAACCTGTTTATGGCGGAGCAGGATCTGTGTCGACCTTGACACCAGCCACTGATTGCGAATTGTGCTGAGCTCAATGACGTGCATCTCACGATCCAGCAAAGTGGGCATGAGAGAAGAGTGTTATGTGTAGTGTCGTTGATAGACACCTTTTTATTGTATATGTTTTATATATTTTATATATTGTATATATTCGTCAGACAATTCTCTTCATCATGCTTGTAAAAAGACATTAAGTGGACCAAGACGAGTTGTGTTGAGATTTTCAGTAAACCTTGATGTATGAAACTTTCAGCTCAAGACATCAGAGGTAAAAACGTCATTTTTTAAACACGGGGTTGTCTCTTCTCTCGTCATATTATATTAGCGTGGGCAGACTGGATGTCCAATTACCATAGCTATGTGAACAAATGAAGTAGGATCAGTATTGGTTGAAATAAAAACGAAAATCAGTGAAAACGAATCAAATATTCTGCTACACCCGAAATAACCGATGTGTCGGTGAGTGGTTAGTACTGATCAATTTCATATAACCGAGGTGTCGGATAATAGTCCCGTAAGAGTTAAGTAAATTGTCGGTGATTCTGACGCAAACAACCAGCTATAGGTCGTCGATCGCTGTGTGCCTATATGCTGACTGGTGTTTTGGTTTCATATTTTTCATATGAAATTATGTACAATTATTTGTGTGCATCTAATCAGTAATACACAACGAAAATACCACATATTAAGTTTGTATAAAACATAACATATTAATTTGATGCATTATATTTCATAAGTTTCATCTATAATGACAAGCTTTACATTAATAGGACTCATTATTCACTATTCTAAATTAGCCAAATATTCGAGGTCTAGTTATTCAAGTATTATAATACCGTCTTCAATTTTTAACTAAAAACCGTGATGATTACTTCCCTTGGTGTGGTTCACCGACTAAGGAAATTATGTATCTTTTTTTTTAAAGTGGATTATTATTATTTCCATGTTTGTCTACAAGTGGGGAATATCCTGTACATGGTATAATTTCGAGCCAGCTACCCTCAATTAGCGCCAATTCTCCAGCGGATGCGGTCCCCATAATTTTAAGATAATTGGTCATCTATTTCTACGTGGTCGATCTCTGTCGCGTGTTTATCTTTTATAATTATCGGCTTGAATGTACTTCTTATGCCTTGTGTTATTCCATAATTAATTATGTGTTTTTTTTTGTTACTTTGTTTACTTAATCTCACTTTCACTTATTATCGCTCTTTCTCTTTCTCTCTATCTCTCTCATTCACATATTTTCACTCACTCTCTCTTACTCTTACCTTTCGATCAATGCTTTCGCTTCACGCTTTATCTTCACTATCGCACTTGACTTCATTTTCTCTCACTCTCTGGAAGTAAAGGTAAAGGTAAAGGTAAAGGTAAAGGTAAAGGTAAAGGTAAAGGTAAAGTACGAGACTTGAACCGGCGTCTTAGCACGCGAGTTTCCACCCATATGTGCTCGGCCGCCTATCCAGAAATGTTCGGAGATTTCTGTATAGTGTCGCCTCAAGCATCGAATCTCAGATGCGAAGCAACATTCCCCACCTTCCCAGGGTAATACCCTGGTACCCATTTCTGCCAACGGCTGGGTTGACCGTGGAGGTATTATTTTTTTTCCAACCACGAGTACAACTCACACTGCTCCCAGCGGTAATCGAACACGGGTTGTCCGAACGTCGGTAGTCCAGTAAGGTGGTTTCCCAACTCCGCTACCGCGGGGGGAAGTTTTTCTCTCATCTCATTCACTCTCCAGCAATTTCTCTCATTCACTCTCCAGCAATTTCTCTCATTCACTCTCCAGCAATTTCTCTCATTCACTCTCCAGCAATTTCTCTCATTCACTCTCCAGCGATTTCTCTCATTCCCTCTCCAGCAATTTCTTTCATTCACTCTCCAGCAATTTCTCTCATTCACTCTCCAACAATTTCTCTTATTCACTCTCCAGCAATTTCTTTCATTCACTCTCCAGCAATTTCTCTCATTCACTCTCCAGCAATTTCTCTCATTCACTCTCCAGCGATTTCTCTCATTCACTCTCCAGCAATTTCTCTCATTCACTCTCCAGTAATTTCTCTCATTCACTTCCAGCAATTTCTCTCATTCACTCTCCAGCAATTTCTCTCATTCACTCTCCAGCAATTTCTCTCATTCACTCTCCAGCAATTTCTCTCATTCACTCTCCAGCAATTTCTCTCATTCACTCTCCAGCAATTTCTCTCATTCACTCTCCAGCAATTTCTCTCATTCACTCTCCAGCGATTTCTCTCATTCACTCTCCAGCAATTTCTCTCATTCATTCTCATTGACTCTATCATACTTTCACTTACTCTGACTTTTCACTATCAATCTATCACAACTTTTCACTTGCTGACACATCCTGCCGCTCAATCTCTGACTCAATCTCTAATATACCCAATCACTGACTCTGTAATTTAATATTTAACATACTCAATTGCTGACTCTGTAATTTAATATTTAACAAACTCAAACACTCACAAATTCAAGCACACGTGAATCATTCATTCAAAATAACCGAATTACTCGCTCATTCACACACAGATTAACCTTTAGTCACTCTATCAGTCACTATATTACTCAATCATTCACTAATTCACTTACTCAATCCGCCTTTCAGTCACTCACTTACTCTCAATTTCACCAACCATTCATTCACTTTCATTCTCTCAGCAACAAATTTAATCAAACATCCATCTGCTCAAACAATCACTCATCTACCTACTAACTCACTTGATCTTCTGCCCAAGCACTCACTCATCTACCCACTAACTCACTTGATCTTCTGCCCAAGCACTCACTCATCTACCCACTAACTCACTTGATCTTCTGCTCAAACAATCACTCATCTACCCACTAACTCACTTGATCTTCTGCCCAAGCACTCACGTATCTACCCATTAACTCACTTGATCTTCTGTTCAAGCACTCACTCATCTACCCAGTAACTCACTTGATCTTCTGCCCAAGCACTCACTCATCTACCCACTAACTCATTTGATCTTCTACTGAAGCACTCACTCATCTACCCACTAACTCGTTTGATCTTCCACTCAAACACCCCTCACTTCTACTCACTCATCTACTCACTCGGTCTTTCTCTCCACCAACGCTTCTAATCTATCTCTCCTACTCACTAATCCACATTATCGAATCCATCATTCCCTCCACTTACACAAATAGTTACTCTCTTACACTTTCTCTCTACTCACGCTTCCACTCTCTCTCTCTCTCTCTCTCTCTCTTACACTCATTCACTAACGAATAATTTCAATTGCTCAAACATTTACTCACTCAGTCTTTTTCTCCACTAACGCCCCCACTCCCTTTTGTCCTACTCACCATTCACTAAGGTATCCACTGATTCACAACTAACTCAAACACTCATTTTTCCACTCTCTCCTTCTCGCTCATTCACTAACGAATCCACTTTTATTCACCAATCACTCAAAAATTCACTCACTCATTCTTCTCTACACGCATACTACCTCTCTCTCTCTCTCTCTCTCTCTCTCTCTCTCTCTCTCTCTCTCTTCTACTAACTCACTAACGAATCCACTCATTCACCACGCATTCAAATACTCATTCTCTCTCTCCACTCACTCTTCCGCTCTCTCTCTCCTACTCGCTCCTTTACAACTGAATCCACTCATTCACCACTCTTTCAAACACTTATTCCTTCTATCCATCACTCTTCCACTCTTACTCTCTCCTACTCACTCATTCACTAACTAATCCACTCATTCACCACTCACCCAAACACTTATTCTTCTCTCCACTCACTCTTCCACTCTCTCTCTCTCTCCTACTCACTCATTCACAAACGAATCCACTCATTCACCACTCACCCAAACACTTATTCTTTCTCTCCACTCACTCTTCCACTCTCTCTCTCTCTCCTACTCACTCATTCACAAACGAATCCACTCATTCACCACTCACCCAAACACTTATTCTTTCTCTCCACTCACTCTCCACTCTCTCTCTCTCCTACTCACTCATTCACAACGAATCCACTCATTCACCACTCACACAAACACTTATTCTTTCTCTCCACTCACTCTTCCACTCTCTCTCTCTCTCCTACTCACTCATTCACAAACGAATCCACTCATTCACCACTCACCCAAACACTTATTCTTTCTCTCCACTCACTCTTCCACTCTCTCTCTCTCTCCTACTCACTCATTCACAAACGAATCCACTCATTCACCACGCATTCAAACACTCATTCTTCCTCTCCATTCACGCTTCCGCTCTCTCTCTCTCCTACTCACTCATTCACTAAGAATACACTCATTCACCACTCACCCAAACACTTATTCTTTCTCTCCACTCACTCTTCCACTCTCTCTCTCTCTCCTACTCACTCATTCACAAACGAATCCACTCATTCACCACTCATTCAAACACTCATTTAATTTCCAACTATGGCGAAATAACGTTGTGGCCGAGTGACACGACTACCTTCTTCACCGAGCTTCTCATAATGAGCACATACATTATGCATTTTTTTTTACTTAGAAAAGTGCGGTGTCCTGGGGAGATGTACCCATGTAGATCACAAATGTGCCGACTAACTAAATATTGGCATTAACATCATCTTCTAAACAGACGTTGACACATTGCACTCTATTGATTTATTTTCATTTTAATCTCAAATATTCTTTATTGTTGTCTTATCCCATTAAAATATGATTTTTTAAAGTTAAATTTGCTTTTTTTTCTTTCATTTGAATTTGCTTTTTTTAGGCGTTTACCTTGAGTGTGTGGGTTACGTTGTGTCTTTAGTTTGCGGTAAGCCCTGATATTTGCACCTTTCGGGCCGACATATCCGTTTGTGGCAAGAACAGATTTTTTTTTTCTTCAGAAGTTCTCGACTCTCTATGTCCGACGATTTTTGTCATCAAGTGTCAGAACCTGCTCAGAACATGCATTCTATCTAGATATACATCCCTGTTTTTGACGAACCCCTCAATCTCGTCAATGGGGTTGATGCCTGCTGATGTTGAAGCTCGCCTCAATGTTTTTTGTAGTGTTTCTCTAGGACGATCTATCTTACGTTTATCCGCTAGTTCCCATTTTAGGGCCTTGCTTTGAGGTTCTCTTGTTGTCTCTTCTCATCACATGGCCAACATACGACCACCTACTTCTCTTGTTGTCTCTTCTCATCACATCGCCAACATACAACCACCTACTTCTCTTGTTGTCTCTTCTCATCACATCGCCAACATACGACCATCTACTTCTCTTGTTGTCTCTTCTCATCACATGGCCAACATACAACCACCTACTTCTCTTGTTGTCTCTTCTCATCACATCGCCAACATACGACCATCTACTTCTCTTGTTGTCTCTTCTCATCACATGGCCAACATACGACCATCTACTTCTCTTGTTGTCTCTTCTCATCACATCGCCAACATACGACCATCTACTTCTCTTGTTGTCTCTTCTCATCACATCACCAACATACGACCATCTACTTCTCTTGTTGTCTCTTCTCATCACATCGCCAACATACGACCATCTACTTCTCTTGTTGTCTCTTCTCATCACATCGCCAACATACGACCATCTACTTCTCTTGTTGTCTCTTCTCATCACATCGCCAACATACGACCATCTACTTCTCTTGTTGTCTCTTCTCATCACATGGCCAACATACGACCATCTACTTCTCTTGTTGTCTCTTCTCATCACATCGCCAACATACGACCATCTACTTTTCTTGTTGTCTTTTCTCATCACATGGCCAACATACGACCATCTACTTTCTTGTTGTCTCTTCTCATCACATCGCCAACATACGACCATCTACTTCTCTTGTTGTCTCTTCTCATCACATGGCCAACATACGACCATCTACTTCTCTTGTTGTCTCTTCTCATCACATCGCCAACATACGGCCATCTACTACTCTTGTTGTCTCTTCTCATCACATGGCCAACGTACGACCATCTACTTCTCTTGTTGTCTCTTCTCATCACATCGCCAACATACGACCACCTACTTCTCTTGTTGTCTCTTCTCATCACATGACCAACATACAACCAACTACTTCTCTTGTTGTCTCTTCTCATCACATGACCAACATACGACCATCTACTTCTCTTGTTGTTAGATGATCATTTAGATTGTTTTTAATTACCTAGAGTGTCGTGAGCACGCAGAACTTTCTGTCTCCCCCCCCCCCCCACGTTATAGAAGAGGGCTAGCCATCGTATCTCACCATCCACAGAACGGGTGGAAAAGTGTGTGTGGGGGTCAAAGCCGAGAAAAGGCCAATTTGAGGAGAAAATTGGAAAATTGTCCACCGACTGACTGGATTTAAACTCAACATAACCAAGGTCGGATAACTCTTGTGAAGATTATAGAAGAGACATAAATGGAAAAGAAATTTTGCAGGCCTTTCTTCCACTGTGGTCGAGGTCTTTGCTATAAATTACCTAACCGATAAGTTTTTGAGTGTTTGCAAATATCAGTTTACAAGACTTTGGCATTCGATGATAGTTTTTTTACTAAGACATTGGTTACTTAAAGTTATGACGAGTACAGTGACTAATAAGGGAGCCTCGATAGCTCAGAGGTTAGTGAACTGGACTACAAAGGACAAAAGGTAGGGTTCGATCCGGAACCGACGGATTCCGGGTTCACCCAGCCTTTAATGGGTACCGGATTTTTTTCTGGGAAAGTAAAGCGGCACGGGCGTAATACTGACCTCATTACACCAAAAATTATGTGCCGAAGGCCTGTAAAATTTATAGTCACTAACACCATATTCCCTATACGCCACTTGGCGTGACGGGGGTACTTTACTTATTACAGTGACTAATTTGTTGTTACCGACAGTAACAACAAATGACGTGATTTCGGAGAAGCAGAGCGTAGACACGTCAAGGTGATGTAAAGAAAAGACGTTAATTACTAAAGACGTTAATTACTAAAGACGTTAAATGTCAAGACGATCACTATATACGATGGGAACTAGTCATAGCAGAGTCGACAAGATACAGACTAGACATGACAGTGACTAAACATGATAGAGACTAGACAAGACAGTGACTAAACATGATAGAGACTAGACATGTTAGTGACTATACATGATAGAGACTAGGCACGGCAGTGACTTAACATGATATAGACTAGACAAGACAGTGACTAAACATGATAGAGACTAGACAAGACGGTGACTAAACATGATAGAGACTAGACATCACAGTGATTAAACATGATAGAGACCAGACATGTCAGTGACTAAACATGATAGAGACCAGACATGTTAGTGACTAAACATGATAGAGATTAGACATGACAGTGACTAACCATGATAGAGACCAGACATGACAGTGACTAAACATGATAGAGACTAGACATGACAGTGACTAACCATGATAGAGACTAGACATGACGGTGACTAAACATGATAGAGACTAGACATGTTAGTGACTAAACATGATAGAGACTAGACATGACAGTGACTTAACATGATATAGACTAGACAAGACAGTGACTAAACATGATAGAGACTAGACAAGACGGTGACTAACATGGTAGATACTAGACATGACATTGACTAAACATGATATAGACTAGACATGACGGTAACTAAACATGATACAGACAAGACATGACAGTGACTAAACATGATATAGACTAGACCTGACAGTGACTAAACATGATACAGACAAGACATGACAGTGACTAAACATGATACAGACTAGATCTGACAGTGACTAAACATGACAGAGGGTAAACACGATAGAGACTAGACATAAACAGTAATCAGACATGGCAGTGATTAGTCATGACTAGACAAGACGGTGACTAACATGGTAGAGACTAGACATGACAGTGATTAAACATGACAGAAACTAGACATGACGGTGACTAAACATGATACAGACAAAACATGACAGTGACTAAACATGATACAGACTAGACCTGACAGTGACTAAACATGATACAGACTAGACATGACAGTGAGTAAACATGATACAGACAAGACATGACAGTGACTAAACATGATACAGACTAGATCTGACAGTGACTAAACATGACAGAGGGTAAACACGATAGAGACTAGACATAACAGTAATTAGACATGGCAGTGATTAGTCATGACAGTGACGAATCATGTCAGTAACTAGATATGACAATGAATAGACATGAAAGTGACTGTTTAAGACATTGACTACATGTAACAGTAATTACCCTAGATATTGTTGTAGAAAACAATGAACAATGAAGACATTAACTATTTATGACTATAACTTATTAAAACAACGACTAATTATGACTATAACTTATTAAAAGAACGACTATTTATGACTATAACTTATTAAAACAACGACTATTCACGACTATAACTATTTAAAACAATGACTTTTTATGACCATAACTATTTAAAACAACGACTATTCATGACCATAACCTATTAAAACAATGAATTTTTATGACCATAACTTATTAAAACAATGACTTTTTGTGACCATAACTTATTAAAACAACGACTATTCATGACTATAAATTATTAAAACAACGACTATTCACGACTATAACTATTTAAAACAACGACTATGCATGACCTTGACTAATTAAAACAACGACTATTCATGACAATAACCTATTAAAACAATGAGTTTTTTATGACCATAACTAATTAAAACAACGACTTTACGTGGCTATAACTAATTAAAACAACGACTATACATGGCTATAACTAATTAAAACAACGACTATTCATGACCATGACTAATTAAAACAAGGAATATTCGTGCTAGGTATGTTGAAAACAATGATTTCGCATGATAAGGTTATTAAAAAGATTGACTTCTCAAGATAAAGTTATTAAAGACAATGATTTCTCAAGATAAAGTTATTAAAGACAATGACTTCTCAAGATAAAGTTATTAAAGACAATGATTTCTCAAGATAAAGTTATTAAAGACAATGATTTCTCAAGATAAAGTTATTAAAGACAATGACTTCTCAAGAAAAGGTTATTAAAAACAGTGACTTTTTACAAAAAGGTTATTAAGAACAGTGACTTCTACACGATAAGGTTATTAAATACAGTGATTTCTCAAGACAGAATTATTAACAATAGTACTCCTGAAGATATAATTACTTTGAAAACATTGAGTGCTCACAATAATGACAGCCCAAAACGCGACGGAAAATTTTTTACTTGATTTCAATTTAAGTCGTAATATTTTCCTTGTCTTCAAATTACCTCCCCTTCAGTTGCTATTTTAGTATTCGTGACACCAAAATGAATGTCATTGTTCATAGTTAACAGGTATTGAACATTACCTACTTCATAAATTCACCTCCTCCTGAACACATTCAGCGAGTGAATGCACACGGATTGTCGATAGTGTCAATCATTCATCGACTCATAAGAAGATTGATGTGTGGATTTCATATTCCTGTCTGTTGGGCTTATCCAATAACTGAGTGCGGAACTAATCCTAGATTTGTGCGCTGGCATTATGTTCTTGTTCGCTGTGTTTGTGGGGCTAGCAGAAATGACTGCTATTAGGGAGGCAATTTACAGCTCTCTGGGGTTTCTAGTGGAATGTCAGGCGTGACAAATTGGGGAGTGAGAGAACAATAAAATAAAAGAGATTTGGAGTGAGAGGCACAGCTGTGAGAGGTGGAAGACAGCAACAATGATGAAAAATGAGTATAATAAACATAGACGATCAGAGAGGAATTAAGAAGAACGATGAGATCATCATAAAGTGTTATGTCCATGGAGAAGGGGATCCTCTCTCTTTATAATCCTTTCGGTGAGGTTTATTACCAGTTCTGGGGAACTGTTTGGTCTAGAAATAAGACATTGGCCTTTTGAGAAGAATTCTCGGGTTCGAATCCGCCATAGTAAGTAAGTAAAGTACCCCCCCCCCCCCGGGTCACGCCAAGTGGCGTATAGGGAATATAGTGTTAGTGACCATAAATTTTACAGACCTTCAGCACATGATTTTTGGGGTAATGTGGTCGGTATTACGCCTGTGCCGCTTTACCTTCCCAGAAAATAATCAGGTACCCATGAAAGAATCCGTCATAGGCAGTGGACATTTTTCTCTCCAAATCAGTGGTTTCTTCGCAATATTACCTTCCTTTCATCCCTCCCTCCCCCAGGTCTTGGTAGGAAAATCTAATGTCTAGTCCTCTCGGATAGCGGTGAAAACAAGGCTCCACTTTGACATTGTGCGCACGTTAAAGAACCGTCGGCAGTTAAAAGTAGAAAGGAGAAGGCCAAAATGGCCCCTGACAGGATACAATTGTTAATTACGTAGTTACAAAGTCTACCCTTAAGGAGTGCACAATCGATTGGTGCAAATGTGGCTGCTTTCATAAGCTATGGGTTTATGTATCCACATCCACTTAGCGCATGGAACTTGAAGAAACAGAAGAGGCAGAAGAAGAAGAAGAGATAGTAGAAGAAGAAGAGGTAGTAGAAGAAGAAGAGGTAGTGGAAGACGAAGAGGTAATAAAAGAAGAAGAGGTAGTAGAAGAAGAAGAGGCAGTAGAAGAAGAAGAGGTAATAAAAGAAGAAGAGGTAGTAGAAGACGAAGAGGTAATAAAAGAAGAAGAGGCAGTAGAAGAAGAAGAGGTAGTAGAAGAAGAAGAGGCAGTAGAAGAAGAAGAGGTAATAAAAGAAGAAGAGGTAGTAGAAGAAGAAGAGGCAGTAGAAGAAGAAGAGGTAATAAAAGAAGAAGAGGTAGTAGAAGAAGAAGAGGCAGTAGAAGAAGAAGAGGTAATAAAAGAAGAAGAGGTAGTAGAAGAAGAAGAGGCAGTAGAAGAAGAAGAGGTAGTGGAAGACGAAGAGGTAATAAAGTGAAGAAGAGGTGTAGAAAAAGAAGAGGCAGTAGAAGAAGAAGAGGTAGTGGAAGACGAAGAGGTAGTAGAAGAAGAAGAGGCAGTAGAAGAAGAAGAGGCAGTAGAAGAAGAAGAGGCAGTAGAAGAAGAAGAGGTAATAAAGAAGAAGAGGCAGTAGAAGAAGAAGAGGTAATAAAAGAAGAAGAGGTAGTAGAAGAATAAGAAGAGGCAGTAGAAGAGGAATAAGAAGTTATCATTCCTAAATGTTATCTTCTTTCTACACTAGGTTGTTGAGATGTTTAACGTGTTTCGTGTATTTTATACCCCCCCCCCCCCTCTAATTCCGTGTATTTTCCCGTTGTTATTTTTATCTCCAGATTGTATTTTCTTGTGTCAGAACCAAAGAAACTAGACTAGCAATTTTTTCCTGATGAGCTTCAAGAGTTCTCTTTGTACCTGGTCTCATGCAAGATGTTTTTATTCCACCTGTTAGCTCTTCGTGATATCTTCGACAATCTTCTTTGAAGCCACATTTATGATGTCCCCAATCTTCTTTATAGTTCACTAATTGTCCATAACAAACTTTCGTAAAATTGGACAGGATCTATGTAACATTGAAGAACTATTTCGTTTCTTGCTTCTGTTGCCAGGGACGCGTTAAAAAAAAAAAAAGAATTTGGAAAAAAAAAAACAAAGAAAGAACAGAGAAGGTACATTTTAATTTAAGATAAATTGGAGAGAGGGGGAGAGGGAGAGAAGAGAGAAGAGTAGAGAATAGAAGAGAAAAAAAAACAAGTAGAAAGATACTAAAAAAAGGGGGGGGGATAAATAGATATAATCAGATCTGGGAAGAAAATGGAGAGAAAAAGTATGATAAATGACGAGAGAATAAGAGTGAAAAGAAGGCATGAAAGATGGACGTCATAAAAGCGTTATGGAAGGAATACAGTCGATCAACTGAAAGAAAAAGAAAGAAAGAAAGAAAGAACATTAAGAGAAGTAGATTAAAAGAGAGCAACATTAAAATAGTATAATTCAGAATTCCAGCCCCGCAGAAATAATACTTTGATTGGAAAGAATAAATATACCCAAACGGAAAGTAAATACAGAATTATTGTAATGGCGTGAGAAAACAGCCATTAGTTTAAACAGCACTCAGAACAAATATATACCAAATCACCAACAAGAATGAAAAAAAAAAAACAACAACTAGCAGCCTTTAATGTGAATGCCCTCTTGTGATTTTAATAGAGCAGGGATTTCCAAGCTAGGATCTGATTGGTCGGTTCGCATCGTTCAAAGGAACATCTCTTTCAATATTTAATTTTAGCGCCTTTGTTCTAGTTCTTGTTCCTTACTGCAGTTCGTTGTTCAGTCAAATCATGGGTGCTTGTAGCTTATGGTGGTTGGTTATCGTGTCTGGTGTGTTCCCTGAACGGTAAAAAAAAAAAATGCAGTAAAAGCTCCTTCCACGTCTTACTATGCATATGGGAAATATGTTGTTAGGGACCATATTTGTCCATGACTACGGCACATTTTTCTGTGACGTGGTCGACATCACGCCAATCCGACTTTATTTCACAGAAATATCTCTGGTACCCATTTTCAGAGGCTGGGTGAACAGTCAGTCCAAAAAAAAAAAATTCAGCACTTCTGGGGATTGAACTCTGACCTTCTGGATCCGGAAGCGAGCACACTCAGCCACGGAGGCTCCTCCCTGAAGGGTCGACTCTGGTTAAATGATTCAAGTTGTTGGTCACTTTTGACAATCTTTGACCTCTTCGTCCAAATGACGATTGCTCCTCTTCACGATCCGCTCCGCCCCAAATAGACTATAAGTGGGCGTACCATGGGTTGTGCTGCGACACTTGCACTTATGTACATCATCATCATGTGCTGTACTAGTTGGCGTAGGCAATCTTGTCCTTCCACACTTTTCTGTCTTCAGTGCATCAAATCAATTCTAATGTTACTGTTTACCGTGCCAAGACATCACGCTATGCACTATCTTCTCCTGTTGTCGTCCCCAATATCTCTTACCCTGTATTTTGTCAGTTGTGACCAAGTATAATAAATTTCCTCTTCTCATGACATGCCAGAAAAATGTCGATTATTTCTTTCTGATGTTTTCAGGGGCTCGCCTTTTTGTGGTGGCTTCTTTGAGACTCTCGCAATTTTTCTTTTTGGCTGACCGGGGATTTCTCAACATTTTTTCCTGATAAATCCCATTTCTGTGGCCTCTAATAGTCTTTTTATTTGTTTTTTACTGTCCACGATTCACATCCATAGAACAGAATTGGCTTTATGTAGCAATTATCCCAAATTTATTTAACAAATATTCATCTTCAGAAGGTCATTATTTCTATAGTGGGTTGTCTTCCCTTTTATGCCACTACTCGATTCATAAAACGTTGTATTCAGGTCCCAGAGGCGGGCACGGTAAGTTCATGTTTAAAAAGGAAAGTTAAGATAATATATGATAAGAAAAGATAAGATAAGATAAAATAAGATAAGATAAGATAAATAAGATAAGATAAGATAAGATGTTTGAATCCTTTCCGCATCCCTGTAAGTGCGTCATTGGGCTACTACTAACAGCGTCATCAACTTTCTCCATTAATCTCAATTTGCAGTCATTCGTTGGAACTCTGCGAAGTCGAGGCCTGTCCATTCTTCAATGTTATCCTCTTATCTCTTTCTCTATCTACCTGGCCTTCTTTCCACTTTCATAATTCCCTCAGAATGGTCTTTGCTAGTCCATCGACCGCGATAAGTGGCCAAACCATTTCAATTTGAGTTTCTTCTCAACAGTCAAAAATGATAATGTGCCGAGTATAAAGTGTATCATATTAAGAGCGTCCAGTGAGAACGAATGCAACAAAGCAAACTAAATAACTAGACATTTCAAACTTTGTATTATTACACATATCACACACGGCTATGGATAAAAAAAAAAATTAAAAATGAATTGTGTAGAATGATGTTTCTTTATTTTTTTGCCAATATTATGCATCCAAATATGGACATTAGTAGCAAAGAGCAAAAGAAAGGACATGACTTCAGATATTAGATTATATTGGATACAGAATGTATTCAAGTTACAGAACAAGTTATATTATTTTGTATTTAATTTTTTTTAGTGGTTGCAAGTAAGGATAACTTATGACTGAATATTTGTTTACTCAACAATAGATATCTATAATGCATTTCCGTCTCTCTGTCTGTCTGTCTCGCTCTCCCCCCCTCTCTCTCTCTCTCTCTCTGTCAGTCTGAGAGAGAGAAAGAAGAGTACATTTTACTTGATCTAAACATAAATGTCTCAGGAATACTTACTTCATTTTTTTACTAATTTGACTTTGAACATAAAGATAATGTGATCACCAAGGATGTACATTGTCTATATCATAAAGAGAAGTAGATGTTAGTCCTTAAGAGCTAACCTGACCTATGTAATGAGAACAGTAAATCTACAAATAATTTGATTGCCAATGCGAATGTGACCGGTTCACTGTGAAAATAGAATTAGTGGCACTTTCGTGGTTGAATTTGACAAATTTCGCTCAAAAAAAGAGGGTCGTGACTATTTATGAAAAATAATAGATATTGATCACCCAAACTGAGATGTTGCACAATGAGGGAATAATTGAATATCTTTATGTAAAGATAAAATTGATGTACATGTTAAAAAAATATCTTGTGCTAATATTTTTCTTTTATCTTTCATAGTTTTATTTCTAGCGTCGTAGTGAAAAATACTTTGGAGACAAATAATAATAAATGAATATGATTATGGTGGGAAATTTCCGAGACGATGGGTCGGTCGGCTAATCATTTCAGGAGAAGAGTTCTGTTTATAAGAATCGGGGGGAAAATCACAAATAATCAACAACAGAAAAGAACAAAGAACGATAGATGGTCCGCAGTAGAATCGAACCCGTACTCCTCGTCACAGTGCCTTGCCGCGAGAACCAAACGCTAGAGCACACGGCCAACTCAGCTACCTAAAAAGATAGCTATCATTGGCGATGTCTTTCATGCATGTGTACTCATGATAATAGCATAGAGTTACGAACACAACTCAGGAATAAATTGAGTATCTTTGAGATTATTATTTATTTTTTTTTTTCTGAGTGTTGTAAACATACTCTAATGATTCGCTGACCTATCGCCTCAGAAGTTTCCCATGTAGAAACTAGATTCGTGCTATTTCGTCATATAACTAGTTGTCTGCAACGCAAGTATTCAACCCTACCCTATACGGGAAATACTTGTATTAATAGGAAAATACAGATAAACAATGTATTCCCGGATTGTGTTCGTAACCTTATGCAATAGTCTTGAGTACACACGCGTAAAAGACATCGTCAGTGATATCTATCCTTTTAGATAGCTGAGATGGTCGTGTGCTCTAGCGTTTGGTTTTCGTGGTAAGGTGCTGTTGCCCACTGAGTACGGGTTTGATCCTGCCTTGGACCATATATTGTTCTTTGCTTTTTTCCTGTTGTTCATTATTTGTTATGTTTTACCCAGTCATCATCATCAAGTACCGGGCCTGCTGGCGTAGGTGATCATGTCTCTCCACAACTTTTGATCTCGGCAGCTATTTATCATTTCTGTTGTTGACCTTCTGCCAAGCCATTCTCTTAAGTTGTCTTGTATTTTTTATCTTCGCTTCCCTCTATCTCTTCGTCCCTCAATTTTTCCTGTTGTTACAATATATTCCAGTTGTTCTCTTTTCATTACATGGCCAAAAAAGGATGATTCTTTCTTCCTAATATTGGAAATTACCTCTCTTTTTGCTTTGACCTCTTTCGGAACATCTTCATTACTCTTCTTAGCCGTCCATGGTACTCTCAACATTCTTCTGTAAAACCACATTTCTACAGACTCCAGTGATTTTCTTGTCTGTTGTGCTATTGTCCATGATTCCCATCCATATGTTAAGACTGGCTTTACGTAACATTTAAGAACTCTTTTTCTAGTTTCTATTGTCAAAAATGGATTGCATAATATCTTCCTCATTTTTTGGAAAGCTGCTTTAACCTGAGCCATTCTGCATCTCACCTCTTTTGTACATCTTCCGTGTGCGGTTAACAAAGTTCCCAAATATTTAAATTCATTTACCTGTTTTAGTATTGTTCCACTTGTTTTTATTTTGTACTGAGGTGATATATTTTTCTTTGTTGTTACCATTACCTCTGTCTTTTTGCTATAAAGACTGAGTCCTTTATTTTTGCTTTCTTTCACTATAGTGTATAACATTTCTTGTAACTCATTTTCACTCTTAGCGATTAAGACTGTATCATCAACATACCTTAGATTATTTATGTTATGACCTCCAATTGTTATTCAAGGCATGCCCCTTATGGATCTTAAAATAATCTCACTATAAATATTAAACAAATCTGGTGACAGCACACAACCTGTACTGTAATTATACCTTGGAATGATTCGCTAAAAGATACTTTGTTGTCTTTTAAAGCTCTACATTACATGAATAATATTTGCTACATTACAACTATCATCATCATCATCATCATCATGTGCCTTACCGGTTCTGGTAGGCGATCATGTCCTTCCACAAACTTCTATCTACAGTGCATCGTATCAGTTCTGTTGATGACCGGTTTACATGCCATGACACCAAGCTATCCAGTATTTACTCTCTTTGTCGTCCGCGATCTCTTCTTCACTGTATTTTGCCAGTTATAACCAAATATTTCAACTTTCCTCTTCTGATGATGTGCCCGAAAAATGTTGATTGTTTCTTTCTTATGTTTCTTATGAGTTCCCTTTTTGTGTTGGCTTCTTTGAGAATCTCCTCATTGGTCTTTTTAGCTGTCCAGGGAACTTTCAACAATCGTTACAATAACATAATGTAGATATTTTAAGAGTAAAAGTATGTACGACTGCGTTAACAAATAATGTGTTACATTAAAGGTAAAGGTATGCGAGACTTGAACCGGCGTCTTAGCACGCGAGTTTCCACCCATATGTGCTCGGCCGCCTATCCAGAAATGTTCGGATATTTCTGTATAGTGTCGCCTCAAGCATCTAAACTCAGATGCGAGGTAACATTCCTCACCTTCCCAGGGTAATACCCTGGTACCCATTTCTGCCAACGGCTGGGTCGACCGTGGGGGTATTTTTTTTTTTTTTTTCAAACCACGAGTACAATTCACACTGCTCCCAGTGGGAATCGAACACGGGTTGTCCGAACGTCGGTAGTCCAGTTGAGTGGTTTTCCCAACTAGGCTACCGAGGCCCCCTAATTAATAATGTTACATTATTAATTAATGGATGCAATAACATGAAAATAATTTAATCTTTAATATATTATTCAACAGTAGTAATAATCCCAAACGCAGGCGCAACAGTAGTGACTTTAATTGGTTCATCGTTTCTACGATCCATCCCGTGTTGTGAACAGTGGTTCTATGTAAGAGTGCCTTTATTTCAGGTCCTCTAGTCATCCATTCACGCTAGAGACAGCAATTTCCATCCTTTCGAAATATGGACTGCGAGGCTACCAAGATAACTGTCCTAGTCAAGGGCGCTTTTGAAATCCACTCAAGTAAATCATTAATTACTTCAGCATCCACTCTCTTACTATAACATGTTGCAGATTAAGCTCCCTTCATACTTGAACATGTTGCAGATTAAGCTCCCCTCATACTTAAACGTGTTGCAGATTAAGTTCCCCTCATACTTGAACATGTTGCAGATTAAGTTCCCCTCATACTTGAACTTGTTGCAGATTAAGTTCCCCTCATACTTGAACTTGTTGCAGATTAAGCTCCCCTCATACTAGAATTCGTTGCAGATTAAGCTCCCCTCATACTTGAACTTGTTGCAAATTAAGCTCCCCTCATACTTGAACTTGTTGCAGATTAAGCTCCCCCATACTAGAATTCGTTGCAGATTAAGCTCCCCTCATACTAGAATTCGTTGCAAATTAAGCTCCCTCATACTTGAACTTGTTGCAAATTAAGCTCCCATCGTACTTGAACTTGTTGCAGATTAAGCTCCCCTCATACTATAATTCGTTGCAAATTAAGCTCCCCTCATACTAGAATTTGTTGCAAATTAAGCTCCCTCATACTTGAACTTGTTGCAGATTAAGCTTCCCTCATACTAGAATTCGTTGCATAGTAGGATCCCTTTATACTAGAATTCGTTGCAGATTAAGCTCCCTTAATACTTGAACTTGTTGCAGATTAAGCTCTTCTCATACTAGAATTCGTTGCAGATTAAGCTCCTTTCATATTAGAATTCGTTGCAGATTAAGCTCATTCATACTTGAACTTGTTACAGATTAAGCTCCTCTCATACTTGAACTTGTTGCAGATTAAGCTCCCCTCATACTTGAACTTGTTGCAGATTAAGCTCCCATCAAACTAGAATTCGTTGCAGATTAAGCTCCCCTCATACTACAACTTGTTGCAGATTAAGCTCTTCCCATACTAGTCGTTGTTGCAGATTAAGCTCCCCTCATACTAGAATTCATTGCAGATTAAGTTCCCTTCATACTAGAACTCGTTGTAGATTAAGCTCCCCACATACTAGTACTTGTTGCAGCCTAAGCTCCCCTATATTAGCAGTTGTTGCAGATTAAACTCCACTCGTACTAGTACATGTTTCAGCGTAGCTCCCCTATATAAGAATTTGCTTCAGACTAAGCTCCCCTATATTAGTATTTGCTGCAGACTAAGCTCCCCTATATTAGAATTTGCAGCAGACTAAGCTCCCCTATATTAGAATTTGCAGCAGACTAAGCTCCCCTATATTAGAATTTGCTGTAGTCTAAGCTTTCCTGTATTAGAATTTGCTGCAGTCTAAGCTCCCATATATTAGACTTTGCTGCAGCCTAAGCTCCCCTATATTAGAATTTGCTGCAGCCTAAGCTCCCCTATATTAGAATTTGCAGCAGACTAAGCTCCCCTATATTAGAATTTGCTGCAGTCTAAGCTTCCCTGTATTCGAATTTGCTGCAGCCTAAGCTCCAATATATTAGAATTTACTGCAGCCTAAGCTCCCCTATATTAGAATTTGCAGCAGACTAAGCTCCCCTATATTAGAATTTGCAGCAGTCTAAGCTTCCTTGTATTAGAATTTGCTGCAGCCTAAGCTCCCATATATTAGAATTTGCTGCAGCCTAAGCTCCCCTATACTAGAATTTGCTGCAGCCTAAGCTCCCCTATACTAGAATTTGCTGCAGACTAAGCTGCCTTATATTAGAATTTGCTGCAGTCTAAGCTTCCCTATTTTACAGTTTGCTGCAGCCTAAGCTCCCTTATAATGCAATTAGCTGCGGACTATCTCCCCTATAATACAACTTGCTGCAGACTAAGCTCCCCTATAATACAACTTGCTGCAGACTAAGCTCCCCTATAATACAACTTGCTACAGACTAAGCTCCCCTATAATACAACTTGCTGCAGACTAAGCTCCCCTATAATACAACTTGCTGCAGACTAAGCTCCCCTATAATACAACTTGCTGCAGACTAAGCTCCCCTATAATACAACTTGCTGCAGACTAAGCTCCCCCTATAATACAACTTGCTGCAGCCTAAGCTTCACTATATTACAGTTTGCTGGAGACTAAGCTCCCCTATGCTCTGCAATGAACATGACTGCAACAGTAGCCAGGAAACCTCATCGCGGTATTTTTGTTTCACAACACAGATCGGCATTATAGATAACAACATAGTCTTCTTCAGAAATGGCAGCTATTAGCCGCTTAATTCCATGGTAGGTACGTTCATTACGTCCATTATTCTCATCTCCATGCCAAGGACAATTACTACTTTTTCAGAGCATTATTCTTTCGTTCACTCTTCAGTGATGACTCACTCGGCCAATGGAGGCATGTAATTAGACTAATGTACCACATAAAGACAGACTATAGTAATATATACAACTCAGCCTGTTAAATTTACATCAATTAAATATTTACATAAAAAAGTAAAGAGCCCCGTCACGCCAAGTGGCGTATAGGGAATTTGGTATTAGTGACCATACATTTTACAGACCTTCGGCATATTTTTGGGGTAATGTGGTCGGTATTACGCCCGTGCCGCTTTACTTTCCCAGAAAAAAAATCTAGTATCCATTTAAGGCTGGTTGAACCCGGAAGCCGTCAGTTGGGATCGAACCCTACCTCTTGTCCTTTGTAGCCCAGTTCACTAACCACTGAGCTATCGCGGCTCCTAAATATTTACATGCCAGCATATTAACTTTCAATAAAAATAGAAAATTATTTTAGAATAAATTAAATGAAAAAATGTCTGAAGGAATTCTGGTAACCAATAATTTTGGCAAGGAGTTAAGTTTTAAATTTCACCGTACAGTTCATAATATTTGAAGGTGATTTCACTTTACCTCGCTGTTGACACCTTATCGAACTCAACATTCTAAATATCCATTTCAAAGACAGTCAGGCTTATATTGACTTGCAGTCACTTTATCGCCAAACCAGCGAGCTAACTGCACCACCAGTGCTCTTTTCTGACGTACGAAAGGTGCTATATAAGGAACAAGGTTTGTTTAGTCTAGGACCTGAATTTATTTGGACAAGTGCAAGGAACATTTGAACCTTTTTACATGTATAGCACAATATGATTACATGCAATATGGTTTGTTAATAATAATGTGGACGTCTGAAGAGAGCAATAACGATGTTCTAAATTAGATGAAAAGTGAACTGAAAGTTTGAAGAAACGAAACAGTGTTATGTTGCCATGTAATGAGAAGCGGAGCAAAACATATTCGCCGCAACAGAAAATATAAAGTAGAGAAAAGATCAAATCAAGCAAAACAGAGCGGACAATATATGAAAGAGAACAGATAATGGAAAGTAGAACATATTCGCGACTGAACATTTAGCGAGGAAAAGATATAAAGTCTGATCAGGGAAAAGATGGATTGAGAGAAAATAGTAAGAAGTCAACAGCGATATTGAGGTATAAAAAAATATAAAAGGAAAAAATGTGGAGAAATATGAATACCTGCTCCCATTATTATGATACTTGAAGAAGAAGAGGTAGTAGAAGAAAATGAAGAAGAATAATAATAAGAAGAAGAATGATGATGATAAATATGCCTAGAGATACTAGCTAGCAATGTTATGTGCGATAGCGTAACCAAATAAAATAAAATTGCATCTCCACCCCATCCCCCCACCCCACTCCCAACAACTTCATGGAATAAAAGAATAAGACAAGACAAAGTAGGAAGCCAATCAGGGAAGTATACAACATATCTTCGTGTTATGAAGAATAGAAACATAGACTCGTGGAGTGACAGAGAGGGTGAGATAGAAGTAAACATAAGCATAACTAGAAAATATTGTTATTATCATTATCATTGTTACTATTATTATTCTACGTAGTGCTTAATGCCTCAATGATAAGGCCTCGCTAACAACTTTTCTGTCGCTACATCTTTTGTCAGTTCTTTCCTTGGCTTCTTACTGAATATTTCCTTACAATCTATTCCAGCTGCTCCATTAAATAGCTCACCAATGACGATGTCATCCTCATGTTTGTAATCAGCTTTCTTTCTTTGAGGACATCTGCAACATATCGAGCATGTGATATTAATGATGGAAGTTGTTCTGGGCACTGTGTGAAGTGATCAGCACTTTCAAAATACTGAGGGCACTAGAATCAAACGGTGCACGTGGAGTGCACAGGTGCACTTCTTCATATCACTGCAAATAAATTATATAGTGACATTATCATCATGTGTCATACCGATAGCCGTAAGCACGATCATCCTTTCCACACTTGTCTGTCCTCAGTGCATCGTATCAATTCTGTTGTTGATTGTTTGTCATGTCAGGACATCAAGATATTTCGTACATTTTCCACTTCTGGACCTCGATCTCTCTTTCCTTGTATTTTGCCAGTTGTAACCAAGTATTCCAACACTCCGTTTCTAATGATGTAGCCAACGTGTGTGTTATGTGTGTGTATTTGTGTCACGTGCGCGTATGTGTTTGAAGTATTCGGACTTCACAGAACTAGGCTGGTTCAAGACACATAACATTCCATGAACTGGAAGTGGGTAGCGACACCTAGTTGACTGTTTGCGCCAGAAGCAACAACAACTTATTAAAATCCTACTTTACCACTTTATACTCAACTCTGGTAACAAAACAACTAGTCTGGCCCAACGGGTAGGAACCGATAAGGAAAGCAACCCAATACCTAAAAATCCAATGCTGTTGTCGGATATTTCGTGCTGAACAGCACGGGCATCAGTGGTTACTGTAAGAATTAACAACGTGTACCAATGTAGGCTGAGTCTAACATGTAACAATGTAGGCGAGGTCTAACGTGTAACAATGTAGACTGGGTCTAACGTGTAACAATGTAGACTGGGTCTAACGTGTAACAATGTAGACTGGGTCTAACGTGTAACAATGTAGACTGGATTTAACATGTAACAATGTAGACTGGGTCTAATATGTAACAATGTAGGCTGGGTCTAACGTGTAACAATGTAGACTGGATTTAACATGTAACAATGTAGACTGGGTCTAATATGCAACATTGTAGGCTGGGTCTAACGTGTAACAATGTAGACTGGATTTAACATGTAACAATGTAGACTGGGTCTAATATGTAACAATGTAGGCTGGGTCTAATATGCAACAATGTAGGCTGGGTCTAATATGCAACAATGTAGGCTGGGTCTAATATGCAACAATGTAGGCTGGGTCTAACGTGTAACAATGTAGACTGGATTTAACATGTAACAATGTAGACTGGGTCTAATATGTAACAATGTAGGCTGGATCTAACGTGTAACAATGTAGACTGGATTTAACATGTAACAATGTAGGCTGGGTCTAACGTGTAACAATGTAGACTGGATTTAACATGTAACAATGTAGACTGGGTCTAATATGCAACAATGTAGGCTGGATCTAACGTGTAACAATGTAGACTGGATTTAACATGTAACAATATAGACTAGGTCTAACATGTAACAATGTAGAATGTGTCGCGAGCTTTGTGTTCTAGACCACTTTTAGTGTATGCTACATTACAATAGGACATCACTAGACATTCTCTCTTTATTATGTTGTCTTTGAATGTTATTCACATTCGGTTCTATCACAGCTCTTTCTCTCACAACTTCGTTTCTGGCTTTGATGCTTGTGGTCACTCCAAAAGATTTTCTCCAACCGCTCACTTGCCGTTCTCTTTGTAGCGGACGAATAGAAGTCGTTTGATCAACGAACTAAAGTGTTTTCTCTTCCTGTGTTCCCCTGACTCTCAACGATCTCTACAAGTTTCAGATTACAGTAGCTGATGCGCATTGTTACACTTTATCATTCCCTGCAAGGAGACGAAGGCGCGCTCCACAGCAGCAGAGCTGGAAGTTAAAAGTGACCCACAGCTGATGGGTTGCGCCAGGATCGGTGAACAAGAACCATCCAGACTCTACTCCACCTCTTCGTGGTGCCTCCAGTAACAGACCAACCTGTCTAGTCTGGTCAAGCGAGTATGAATCGAAAAGGGAAGACAGCCCGGTACTCAAAATTAACATGCTGAGGTCAGATGTTTTGTCCCGAAAGGCGCAGATATCACAGTTTTACTGTAAATCACAACACAACAAAGACACGCCCACTTAACGTCCTCTTAAGGGTAGATGATGAGGAGGTGTATTCATTTAGTCATTGGGCGATCGCATGCAAACATTCCCTGCATCAGGTGTCAATTCAAAGTTATCACCTTCTGAATGTCTCCTGTGCAATTTTTTTCCCCAATTATTTATGAATTCAGACACACAAGAACAGCAAGCAGTAATTTCAAATCAGCATCATCAATCATCAAAGGGCATTGAATCAATTCTAGACAATAAACATAGACACAAAAATAAAACTGTTTGCTCATCTGGAAAGATCAAGAGGTTTTATTCCATTAAAAAAAAACACGAAAAGATGAGATGAAAGAAGAGGTCGTGCTAGATCCAGAGTAAGAAGGCTAGAAAACATTTGAGAAACGATACAACAAACTCAGTTGATTGATGTGGCCGACAATAGAGCAAGAACTATTCTATTCTATTCTACTCTATTCTATTCTATTCTATTCTACTCTATTCTATTCTACTCTATTCTATTCTACTCTATTCTATTCTACTCTATTCTATTCTATTCTATTCTATACTACTCTATTCTATTCTACTCTATTCTATTCTACTCTATTCTATTCTATTCTATTCTATTCTATTCTACTCTATTCTATACTCTATTCTATTCTACTCTATTCTATTCTACTCTATTCTATTCTATTCTATTCTACTCTATTCTATTCTACTCTATTCTATTCTACTCTATTCTATTCTACTCTATTCTATTCTATTCTATTCTACTCTATTCTATTCTACTCTATTCTATTCTATTCTATTCTACTCTATTCTATTCTACTCTATTCTATTCTACTCTATTCTATTCTATTCTATTCTACTCTATTCTATTCTACTCTATTCTATTCTACTCTATTCTACTCTATTCTATTCTATTCTATTCTATTCTACTCTATTCTATTCTACTCTATTCTATTCTACTCTATTCTATTCTACTCTATTCTACTCTATTCTATTCTACTCTATTCTATTCTACTCTATTCTATTCTACTCTATTCTATTCTACTCTATTCTACTCTTTTCTATTCTACTCTATTCTATTCTACTCTATTCTATTCTATTCTATTCTATTCTATTCTTCTATTCTACTCTATTCTATTCTACTCTATTCTATTCTACTCTATTCTATTCTACTCTATTCTATTCTATCCTATCCACGAAACCAGTTTCATTGCAATCAGGAATTCCCCATATCCGCTGCTCCAATTGTCACAGCATGTGTGGCAAGAACTAGAATTGTGTACCTCTCTCGCCACATAAGGGGCATAAGTCAATAAGAAGTAACGAGAGAGAGAGAGAGAGAGAGAAATCATCAATAATCAAATACTATGCTACCAGAGGAAGTTAACTGTCCCTCAAGGTTTTCCGGCATCAGGTGATCTTCATGTTGTTTTGGTTTACCTCTTTCCACGCTTTTCTATCATTGTCTGTCACTGTCTACATTTGTCTTTCTATTTTTATGTTGCTACAATGTCTTAAAGCTGTACACTTCTCATAACTTGACGAAAGAAGCTAAACCTTGATCTCAGTGCCTGCCAAAAATCTCTGAATTGGCTGGTTTCCTGAAAGTCGTCTTCTTTACTATTAGTAATTAGTTAGTTGCCCACTGTATTCTCAACACGTTTTTTGGTGGCATTCTCAACGAGCTGTCTACAGTATTCTCAACAGGCTGTCTACGGTATTCTCAACACGTTGTCTAAGGTATTCTCGACAGCTATATGCGGTATTCTCAACCAGTTGTCTAAGGTATTCTCAACACGCTATCTGCGGTATTCTCAACACGTTGTCTAAGGTATTCTCAACACGCTATCTGCGGTACTCTCAACCAGTTGTCTAAGGTATTCTCAACACGCTATCTGCGGTATTCTCAACACGTTGTCTAAGGTATTCTCGACAGCTATCTGCGGTACTCTCAACCAGTTGTCTAAGGTATTCTCAACACGCTATCTGCGGTATTCTCAACACGTTGTCTACGCTATTCTCGATACGCTATCTACGGCATTCTAAAGAAAGCTGCCTAATGTATTCTCAACCCCCCCCCCTACTTTCACTTCTATTCACCCCCCCTCCCCCACCCACAGAACCACAGCTATGCTGCCTTCAATTCTACCCTTGTTCTTTCCGGAATTCATAAACAAAAATATAGAACTAGACAAATATTCATTTCAAATAAACAACTAATCAACCAACACAGAACTGGAGTCGTCAGTCGCTGGACACTTCGAGACTTGCTGAGGAGGGGATCTGAGCACCTATGGACATGTTCGGAGTACAATGAGATGACCCGCTAAAAACTTAATAACTCAAACAATAGTGCATGTGATGTAGCAATACATAAATCTATAACTCCTGACATTAAACTATATACTTATCATCATTATTGTTAATGAAAGTGAATTTATAACTGGCACCTTGAGGCTGTTATCAACAAACTGTTCAGATACCAACTTCATGAAATATAATCTGCATTAGAGTATCCCTCTTCATCGGAAAAAGCGGCATTTTCAAAAGCAGAAACCCAACGATTGCAGTAAGTAATTTTCATTTATTGAAGCGACAAAGATTTTACGTTGCAACATGCGCTCTCGGTAATGATATACATTACGGATTGAAGGACATTATATATTGTGATTGTTAGAGTTAGCATTCTTCAGCCACAGATAGAATCTGGATCATTGGTTCACAAAATTGATGTCATCGACTCCAAAATGGAAGAGCGATGGGTGTTGTAAGATTATATGTGGGTTGGGAGGAAGAATAGAGAACCGCGATAGCTCAGTGGTTAGTGAACTGGACTACAAAGGATAAGAGGTAGGGTTCTATCCCAACCGACGGATTCCGGTTCACCGAGCCTTTAATGGGCACCGGATTTTTTATCTGGGAAAGTAAAGCGACACGAGCGTAATACCGACCACATTACCCCAAAAATCATGTGCCAAATGTCTGTAAAATTTATGGTCACTAACACCATATTCCCTATACACCACTTGGCGTGACGGGGTTACTTTACTTACATTTTTTTAGGGATGAGGAACGGCAAAAGGGGTGTTAGTTTTTTCTTTTAAAGGTAGTTCCATAGCAATTATCTTTGGATAATGAAGTGTTAAAACCTAAATATAGTGTTTATAGATCAGGAAAAAGCGTTTGATCGTGTGGACAGGACAACTACTAGAAAATATAATGGCATTATATAAAAACAGTCAAAGTGCCGTCAGAACATCGGAAGGTCTGTCAGAATGGTTTCAGGTTACAACAGGAGTAAGACAAGGATGCGTCCTCTCACCACTCCTCTTCATCATATATATGGACAAAATAAATCAGGAAACAACCAACAATAAGGACAAATCAAATAATAACATAGAGGTAGAAAACTACAACATCAATGAGCTACTCTTCGCAGATGACCAATGCCTAATATATGAGGATGAAAACCTGCTACAACAGCATTTAACATCTCTTGATAAAAGCTGCACAAACTACAGTATGAAAATTAACACAGCAAAAACAGAGGCTATAAGAATAAGCAAATTAAGACACCCATTAAACATCAAGATCAAAGATAAAGAAATAAAACAAGTAGAGGAATTCAAGTATATAGGCACAATGTTCACAGAAGATGGAAAACTAGACAGAGAAATTGACATGAGAATACAAAAAGCAAATGCTGTCACATACCAGCTTTCACCATTGCTAAGACATCCAAACATTTCTATGCCAGCTAAACAACAAATGATAAATAGCATCTTCATACCAACTTTGTGCTATGAAAGTCAAACATGGACCCTTTCTTAATCACATTAATCTCACATCAATACATGTGAGATGCGTTGCTTGAGAAAAGTAACAAACAACACAAGAAGAGATAGAATACCAAATGAAACCATAAGAAAAATAGTAGGAAAAAACCCTGCCAAGAATATATAGAACAACAACAACTTAAATGGTTTGGCCACCTGGTCAGAATGAATCCTCACCAATCACCATCAAGGGCGTTCTTCTCGAGAATGCATGGGAAAAGACCAAGAGGAAGACCCAGAAGAAGATGGATAGATGCAGTGACAGAGACATGTAACAACAAAGGGAAATCACTAATTCAGACAATTCGAGCAGCACAAGAACGACAAATGATATAAACCACGACACCCTTTAGGTATCAGTGAAAGAGAAAAGATGAAGAAGAATGAAGTGTTAGTGACGCATTGTATTAAGCCACAGCCCCATGATGCGGTCTGGTCTGTTATCCTCCTCCTGCATCTCAGAGAATGTTTCTGGAACCCATTTAGAGGCCCGGTGGACTCCCACCAGAGACTTGTAGGTCAGACAATTGTTTTTGCCTCAAATGACATTTGAACCCTGCCACTTCAAGTCGGCAGGCGAGTGCACTAACCAAAGTCAGGTTGATTACATAAAAGATACGCAGAAAGGAAAACGTCACAACTTATGAGCTTACTATTGCGTAAGGAAATGCCCTACCACGAACTAAAGTCTATGGGGAATGTTATGTTAGTAACCATATAATTTCATGACCAACAGCGCCTTGTTTTAGTGATGTGACCAGCATCACGCCAAGCCGCAGTTACTTCCAATAAAAAGTTGTGGTATCAATTTCTAGAGCTTTGGCGAACTCCAGCCAAAATCCGCCACGTCTGGAACAAACAAACAAACAAACAAACTAACAAACAAACAAACAAACAGGAGAAGGGAAACAGTGGAACAAGGGAAATCTCTCTCTCTCTCTCTCTCTCTCTCTCTCTCTCTCTCTGCGATCAAGACTCAATCAGAGTAGGATTCCAGACTCTCTCATGAAGTCAGCGCTGTCTGTTTAAGTGATTCGATTGCCCCATATAGTTTTTCTTCCAGGGAGGTGGGCGTCGACCACATTGCTCTTCTCAGGTCTGTGTACTGGGGGCAATCCTGTAGAACATGTTTTGTAGTCATAGTGTACAGTGGCATAGGCTGGTTGTACCTATTTTGAATTTGGTGAACATGGGATTTCTCATCCTATTGTGGCCATTGCGTAGGCGAAGTATGATGACTTGATCCCTCCTTGATAGTTGGTAGTATCCGTCACTCTCGTTATGCTTTGGGTGTTCTCGTTTCCATTTTTCATGGAACTGACCCTTGAGGATGGATTTGGCTTCATCATAACTGAGCGGATGGTTCTCTTGTTGTAATCTCCCTCCCTCTTTAGCTAATTTGTCTGCGTGTGGTTCCCGTGTATATTACAGTGTGATGGTATCCACTGAATGACTACTCTCTGGAAGTTATTGCATAGTTGGCCCAAGGTTGTTCTCAAGTTCATTGTTCTTGGGACTTTTTAGAGCTGATAATACTGAGCGTGCATCAGTCAGAATCATAAATTCATTGTGCATGTTATTTTTGTGTTGAGTAGCCAGTGTTGCAGCATCTCTGATGGCTTCAGTTTCTGCTTTAAAGTTGTTTGAGAATTTTCCAGTAGCTTTTGACTTGGTGATCTCGTCCTGATTATTCAGCGTCAAAAACACACCTCCCCCTCCATTTCTGGTGGCATTTGTAGCAGAGCCATTTGTGTATATGTGGGACCAAGAGTCCTGTGGGTAGGTATCGTGTATGTGTTTTTCTGCTACGTGTTTTCTTTCTGTGTCTGATTGGGTGAATGTTCCCATGATTCCTGTTATATTTTCCTTAAGTTCTGGTATTTTTATGCTTTCCATGAGGAGACATATCAGATGGGCCCAAGGGTTTCGATATTATTTGGGAAAGTACTGGGTCTCCAGTAGTTATTTCATTGGCAATTGCAGCGAAGTTGCTCCTCTTTAGTCGTTCAATTCCGGAACCAGTTATTCTTTGTTGCATAGGGTGGCTATGTGGCATTTGAAGACAAAATAAAAATCGTACCACAACAAAGTGCCTCCCGTCAGCACAGATCAACTGAAGACTTGGTCACCTACATAGCACAGGAAATAGAGGATGTTCTACAAGAAAAGAAACACATACTGGCAGTGTGGGTCGACATGGATAAGGCTTTTCATAGGGTTTGGCGAGAGGGTTTAAAGAACAAGCTTTTTAGACTTGGCATCCAGGGTCGTTTATTCAATTAGGTCTCTCAATACCTTCAGGATAGAACGGCCAGAGTACAAGTTCAAGGTCAACTAAGTAAGAAGGTCTCTATCGAACAAGGTGGCCCACAAAGCGGAGTCTTGTCCCCAACACTCTTTTTAATTTTCATAAATGACATCGTAATGGACATTCCACCCAGAATACACTCAGCAATATACGCAGATGATCTGGCGTTATGGGCTCGCGAGGAAAGTATGTCGGTGGCTGGACCCAGGATGCAAGATGCCCTAGGTGAACTTGAAAAATGGATGAACACCTGGTTCTTATCAATCAACGAAAAAAAAAAAAACATCATATACAATTTTCAGTCTATCAAGAAACACACTCTCTGCAAACTTGAAGATAAAAGACCATACACTCCCTATTGACCAAACCCAACATATATTGGCGTCAACATGAATCGCAGAATGACTTGGAAAATTCAGAATGACAGAGCAAGGAAAAACGCCAGAAAACGAACAAATATTATGAAGAAATTGGCAGGAAAGGACTGGGGGGCAGACAGCAATATTTTGAAAAGACTATACGTAGGAAGAGTCAGACCAGTTCTAGAGTATGGAGTCACAGCCTGGGCTATGGCTTCCAAATCACACCTTAGCAAAATTAACAGAACACAGAACCAAGCTGCCCGTATCATCACTGGTGCTATGAAATCTACACCTATCGAGACTCTAGAAATAGTAACAGGTTTACAACCCTTAGCTGACAGACGGGTCACTAAAGTATTGCAACAAGCGGAAGAAGGGAAATGAAAGTAAAACAAAGAAATAACATAGATAATGAGGGGATATTAATGAAACTAAGGAGAAGAAGGACCTTAAATAAAGCATCGACAGAACAATAATGGATGGTATAATTCTTTTAAAATGGAAAAAGAGGACGACAACCTGGAGATCGTAAAATACGATGAGACCAAGAGATGGAAAAACTTACAGACGACACTCACTGAGAAAGGCGACACAGCTACACGACGAGACACATTCACTGAGAAAGGCGACACAGCTACACGACGAGACACATTCAAACGAGAGTCACATAGACGTCATTGTTTGATGACTTGAGGTTTTCGAGGGAACTGGTTGGTCTCGAGGCAAGACGCCGGCCTCGAGATAGAGAGGATGTGAGTTCAAATCTCGGCTGCACAAGTTGGTATTTTTATGTAAGACTTTTCTCTACGGCAACCACCCTTGGTCTCAGCAGCGAGGCCCGGCTTGAAATGTTAATTACTCAGCGACGGAAAAATATGAGTACCTCCGAAGTCGAAGTTCTCTGCCTGTGCGGCGAGGGATCTCTGTGCACACGGCTGCCAGGGGAAAACGGAATAACACGCAGAATTCAGTTCCTAGTCTCTAGGGTCTTCGCCAGAGGTGAAAGCTAGCGAACGCAACAAAAGTTTTCTTGTTCTTGTGTGTTCACATCTGACATGACATATTCTTCCAAAAATTAAATTACAAGTTTTTTTTTTACACATTACATTCTCAGATACCGGAAGTGCTTTAAAATAAAAACCATGAAAGATACACACAAACAATGTGATTGCAACTGGGAAAGATACACAAACAATGAGATTGCAACTAGGAGAGATACACAAACAATGTGATTGCAACTAGGAAAGATACACAAACAGGGAGATTGCAACTCGGAAATATACACAAACAAGGAGATTGCAACTAGGAAAGATACACAAAAAGTGAGATTACAACTAGGAAAGATATACAAACAAGGAGATTGCAACTAGGAAATATACACAAAAAGTGAGATTACAACTAGGAAAGATATACAAACAAGGAGATTGCAACTAGGAAATATACACAAAAAGTGAGATTACAACTAGGAAAGATATACAAACAAGGAGATTGCAACTAGGAAATATACACAAAAAGTGAGATTACAACTAGGAAAGATATACACATAATGAGCTTGCAACATAGTGAACTAAAAAAAAAGAAAATCACGTCAAACAGATAGTTTGCTACTGGACATAAAATAAATATATGAGTAAAATATAGCACTGAATCAAGAAAGTCACTTTCACTGGTCGATATAGTGTTGTAATATAGCACTGAATCAAGAAAGTCACTTTCACTGGTCGATATAGTGTTGTAATATAGCACTGAATCAAGAAAGTCACTTTCACTGGTCGATATAGTGTTGTAATATAGCACTGAATCAAGAAAGTCACTTTCACTGGTCGATATAAGGTTTTACGGTCAAAAATTGTACATAATTACAGCCGGGTTGAAAGGCATTTTTTGTCGCTCTTAGGACGTACGTGTAGGGTGAAAGGTTAAAGAGAGAAAAGCAGGTGAGACAGATGAAAAGCAAAGAAAAGCAATGGGTATTATAAAATCCCTACCCAGAAGCAATCATCAAACCTTTAACATAATGACAAGAAACCACAGATAGGAAATAAATTAGGGATGAAATAAACACAGCAGTACATCGAACAATGAGAATATTATCACGTAATCTAAATAAATAGAGATTGCTTTGAAACGAACAGTCGTCAAGATCGATAATCCATAATTTTGTGTCTAACATCAGGGTAGGTAATTTGATTGTCCAGATATCCAGGGGACACAATTCAAGACAATCACTAGAAGTGTCTACGGTCTAGAGATGTTGTAGGGGACGTTATTGTGCTCTAATCACAAGGAACGCTTGAAACAAAATGAAATTACTGTAGCAATTTCCACGGTGGAGGTTTTAAAGGCAGCTGTAATTAGCATGTACTACACTTGAAAGTGTGAAGCGATTGTTCTTTTGAAGCCAGTAGAACTGAGCCTGTTTCTTTCGGTACTAGTCATCTGAGTTTTATTCTTGTTTTATCTTTAAATCGTATCCATGTATACGGCCTATGGGTCATGTCCCTTAAGTTTAGATCAAAGTGAGAAAATACTTGTCACAAAGTCCAATTACAGAGTGACGTCCCTTTTCTTGGTGTGTGCCAACTCTGTAATGACGATAATGAGGAAAATTATCTGCGACCTCTTTGGTATCATTAATCAAAGAAAATCATGGAGCCAGAGAAATGTAATTGTAAAATCTAGTAGTTGTTATATATATATATATATAAATTATATATTATATATTTTTTCTTCGAGTGATTCACATCATTTTGAGATAGTTGGTTTATGTTTGTTCCTCACGCTTCTAAACTATGCATGTAAAAATACACTATTTTTTTCTTATAAATGTGTTAGGAAATTGAGAGATCGAATACATGAAAACCATCGTCGTCCTATCAATAATGTGAATGCAGGTTCACATTTCTTTCTTCAAACTTTCTGGCTTTCACCAGATAACCACTCAATAGTATTCTTCATCATCTACATTAAAATAGATTGTAAAGTGTGCGTATGTATTTTGTTGTGATTTGCAACTAGATTATTATATTTGCACATTTCAACCCCACGCATCCGACTTCGTTTTTGAGTGCCGGGTTGTCTTTCCTTCTATTCTAACTTTAATCACTAGTCTGTCTCCAGTAGAACCGCTGGGAGGTGGCGCACTGTTTGCCGTCGATCCTGAGACACCTGTAGGCTGCTTAACCGAACCAACTCAACCATCTTACAAGATGGGTGTCTTGGCCTCCGGTTTGAAACATCGTGATGGAAGCCATTTTCCTATCGCAGAGTTTGTGATGGGAGGGAAGTGACATGGAAGCTATAATTAGAAAACGTCATGGAGGCTATACTGACCAGGCGGCATTTATTCACCAATCCCACAGTCACCCCCCCCCCCCCCTCCCTTTTCCACTACCCTCTCGGCAGATCCCATATATAGAACATATGCCTAGATAACTGCTTTTTCGATTTCAGATTGACTGAGTACGAACCAAGCATTTTTTAAATTATAAAGTCAGCATCCTAACAGCTACGCTATCAACATCTTCATTCAAATATGCAACTATTGGAGAAAGATAGCAAACAGGTTATTATGTTGGAGCCCACAGGCCCCCCGATGGGAGAAATGGGGTTAAGTCAGGCGACATGTACACTACTACTTCCGCTAATGAGTCACAGAATATGTTACGTTATACAATACACACATATCATATTGTTACATATTAGGATCATCATTTCTACACTCCGGATACATCTCTTCGTTCTCCGATCTTCTCAAAATACCAAGAACAAATGAAGCGAAACCTTATCTTCTTGACAAACTCCGCTTCACGGTCTGGGATCGCTTCACGGTCTGGGATCGCTGCACGGCCTGGGATCAATGCTTCGGTAGATTTGTTATAATTGATCCAGGCAGCAGCAGTTTGGCCTGTTAAATGTTACTGCCAAGGGTTCTTTAACGTGCGCAGAATACACACGGAACCTCCTGTTTTTCGCCGTTAACCAGGAGGGATAGATATCGCATCTCAGTGTCCAGGCCGGGCAAAAATTGCTGCCGCAAAACTGACCCACGTCGGACTGGCGAGCCGAGCCTAAAGACTCCGATATTGCGACCGTGCTGTACACTAGCGACCTGGCGCATATACGACTACTTGACGGTGAACGCTGAGACAAGAGAAGATCTTCGATAACAAATTTGGCCATGACATTACTACATTCAAGAGCTTTGGCGTCGATGGGTTTTTATTTTATTTTTTTATATTCTGTGGAGGAAGAAAAAACCCTAGAGTTGTTTGAGCGTACAAAATAATATATAAAATGTTAATAAATGATATAACAGGAGTTCATCACAAGCGATAAAGGGGGAAATGTCTGGATTATTTCTTGTGTGTGTAAAACTGTAGGCAACGTCCTATTTCGGCACAGAAATCCCTGCCACATTAGAGCAAGTATGAAGCGACCTAAAATCTCCACCACTCTGACATTAGAACCTGCGTCGACCGAGCCGTGTTCACTGCCTGGAATCGAATTCAAAGACCAAGAAGCCACTGAACTACCGATAATCACATAGTTGGGGCAGTGTTTCATTATTATCAACGCTGAATGGGACATCCATTCAGAAATTATGAAAAATAGCTCACCTTGGGAGTTGAATGAGTCTGTGCACGAAAAATAGAACCACCGGTCGTTAGTTAAGTCAGCACGAAATAAATAATGGACAAACCACGTGGTTAGCCAAATAAAAATTGCGAGCAATCATAATAATTGATTTAAATGTTAGTGAGGTTTATTTCCCTCTAATAGTGGTACATGACAGGGTGGTTCAACGTTGGAGTTTAACTTATAGATTGTCGGTTTATTTCTTGTGACAGACACGCTTCATTCCACCCAGTAAAACAATAAATCATTTGCCTCGTAAAGTTGTGTAAGGTTCTTGTATAGAACACAATTATTGTACTAGAACATTGCCCATTAAAAGAAAAAAGACATTATCTTTACGCCATTAACTCTTTACTGTGGTCTGTCTATGGGACATCTTGGACCAGAGAATAAATCTCCAACGCAGTCGCCACAAGATGTTCAGATCTGAGTTTTTTTTTTTAAAAAAAAACCTTCATAGAGAAAATATTTGACTCTATCGTGGTGATTCGAAACTACGTTATACTGATCTAGAGAACAAGTTATCGTTCTGACCATCAGCTCTCGACCACTCCAAATATTCTCATGATAATAAAGTTAGATTTTTGAATAGTAAATTACTCTGTGGCACCAGCGAGGCTACTGGGGTACCGTCTAATATTTGGTAGCACTACATTGATAGTCGGAATTTTACATTCTGAAATTGATCTCAGACAGCGACGCTTTTGTGAGCTTTCATGAATCTTTATGTGCTCAACCTGAACAACCTCTGATTTATCGTGAGTCTCTAATAGGACTAGGCTTTAAACCTAATCTACATTGAGATCGGAATGAGGTGGGGGGGGGGGGGGGAAATTGGCGTCAAAGGAGAGATAATCCTGATCGATCCATGTGGGAGTCAATTCGAATACTTCGAATATGAAGTGAGCTTTCCAGTTTCAACTACTTTCACATCACCAAGGATCTCGAGGAAGTCAACATGCTCAGAAGCTACGAATTTGAACTTACGTTATGTTTAAGCTCATCACAAACACCTGTGCATTATGACATTCTCTAACTTTGTTCAAAAAGTCAAGCAAATTTTTGTAATGCGAGACAGACAATCACCGGTGCTCGAATTCACTACCCAGCAAATTGGAGGCCAGTGAAAGTCTACGACCTGCTGTATTAGTATCATAGTAATTGTTATCAACTGGCATACCTGCCGGCGTAGATGATCATGTCTATCTAGACTTTTACAACTCTATAGTTGTATATTATTTCTGTTGTTGGCTTTCAACCAACTAATCCCTTTAAATTGTCTTCTATAATAACAGCAATCGATAGATATACGTAAATTCAGTTAGCTATTATGACTCAATACAAGCATTTTTTTTTATTTGTCTAGGGGTAAGACGTCGGGATCTGGACAGGAAGACCCAGATTCGAACCCCGCACAAAGTAGTGAGACATGAAACCCATGATTTTCCCTTGGCTTTACTATGCACAGATCTCTGATTAGTGAGATCCAATGTCTAGTCACTCTCTGAGTAGTGAGATCCAATGTCTAGTCACTCTCTGATTAGTGAGATCCGATGTGTAGTCTCCGCTTTGTGTAGTGAGATCCAATGTCTAGCCTCCTCTCTGGGTAGTGAGATTCGATGTCTAGCCTCCTCTGTGGGTAGTGAGATCCGATGTCTAGCCTCCTCTGTGGGTAGTGAGATCCAATGTCTAGCCTCTTCTGTGGGTAGTGAGATCCAATGTCTAGCCTCCTCTGTGGGTAGTGAGATCCGATGTCTAGCCTCCTCTGTGGGTAGTGAGATCCGATGTCTAGCCTCCTCTGTAGGTAGTGAGATTCGATGTATAGCCTCCTCTGTGGGTAGTGAGATCCAACGTCTAGCCTCCTCTATAGGTAGTGAGATCCAATGTCTAACCTCCTCTGTAGGTAGTGAGATTCGATGTCTAGTCTCCTCTGTGGGTATGAAGATCCAATGTCTAACCTCCTCTCTGGATAGTGAGATCCGATGTCTATCCTCCTCTGTGGGTATGAAGATCCAATTTCTAACCTCCTCTCTGGATAGTGAGATCCGATGTCTAGCCTCCTCTGTGGGTATGAAGATCCAATGTCTAACCTCCTCTCTGGATAGTGAGATCCGATGTCTAGCCTCCTCTGTGGGTATGAAGATCCAACGTCTAACCTCCTCTATGGATAGTGAGATCCGATGTCTAGTCCTCTCAGAAGACGGCGACAGATATGAAAACTGAGTTTTCCGTGAGAACTGCGCACATTAAAGAACCCTAGACAATTTAAAGTTGAAAAGAGCAGGTGAAAAATGGCCGCTACCCGTGAACAAACTTGTGAAGCAAATAAAACCTACCCATGCCGAAGACGGATTATCGGCGTACAGGTGCAGATATCGTAGCTTTGCGATAAACTAGCGACACAACGCACCCACGTCCACTTAACGAGTGAACGCTATAAAGAAAAGAGTTAATTTACATTCCGTCTCCAAGATGGCGCATCAAGCCCACGTCCTCTCGATCGCTGCAGAAAGTGCATCCAGAGTCTGATTAATTTCGGTTCTCCGTTGCACTTTTCTGCGTTAAAGTCAAAATGATGATATACTTAATGCATCTGTGCCGCTAAAGCGAGGTCGTAGGCTGACCATAGTCCGTTTTTGACAAATCAAGTGTTGTGAATGATACCTTCCACCGTCTAGACTTTATCTGCGCTTTACGTAACATTGGTGCTGTTCATGACCGTTGTTGGAATTCCTTGACGCAAGTTATTTCCATGTTACTCATTAATGTAAACTACTTCGTCAGCCGCAGTTTTGTCTCTTTGGGGAATTTGCTTCGTGTTTTGTTCGTCGTAGGCTGCTTACACTAGAGTTATCAGAAATCTAAAGGGAGCGAGATTGTGTGTTCGACATTGTTGTGTGCTAAGTTATCGTAATGGTTCCCTAGACCGGCCGTACGCTAATCTTACGGTTCGCTGTTTGATGTGCGACGGGGATAATTTGACTACTAACTGTGTGTCTATATGTTCAGATTTGGAGTCAACAACGATGGTCTAACATCATCAAGTGCTACGACGATTATCATTTTCAAGAGGACGTGAATTACCGGTATATGGGGATAGGCAGCGGAACAGTTGAAGGCTGTGCATGAAAAGTGTTCCTTGTTGCAGTTTCCTCATGTTCCAAGTCGCATGTCTGTGTTAGTCACCTCTAGTGACTCGGGCTGATGGTGCTCGTAAACTTGAGAGGGCCGACCATCTAAGGGCAGAATGCCCCTACAGAAAGATCATCTGCTGCCTTGCAGGAAGATTGGGGACAATCAAAGGCTAAGGAAAGCAAACCTGAACAAAATGCTGGCTGAAATCGGATGCACTGGGCCACTGGCGCAGAACACAGTGCAACGTTTTAACAGGTATTCAAGCGGAGTGGATCTAACAGGCATAAACAGACAGCTGTCTTCGTGTGAGAGTCTGGAGACCTACTCTGATTGAGTCCTGATCGCAGAGAGAGATTGATCTGTACTGATTTGTACAGAATGACAAGGTTGGTGTCTAGCACATCAAATATAAAACAGATAAGAAAGAAGACAACGCCATCCACTTTTAAAAGACATGAAGTATAGGACGTCAGTTCCCCTATTTCTCAACGGCCAACTGCACAAATTACGAGTAACGTGGTTGGTACAACGTCTTAGACACCCCCCCCCCCCCACACTGTCCTAGGAAAAAAAGCCGGTATTCATTTTGACTGGGTGGACCTAGAACCATTCGATTGGGCTCAAAACGGCAGCTAGCCCTTCATTGTCCCGTTCACTAATCAGTAAGCTACTGCGACCCAATGTTTCATATGTGTAACACGAACATGTAAATGTATACTTTTAATTTACAAGAAATTATATCTTAGATTTAAGTCATGTGTGTGACTGTAAATTACATATTTTGCTCCAGTGTGTATTAATTAAATTAAATGATTCTCCTTGTTTTTCTCCTCAAAAACATTAACCTGCTAAAATAGTACCAATAACAAAAATAGTTAAATGAGGGAAATTCCATTGTTCTTTTGTTGTGTGGAGACATCAATAGGAACCGCTCCCACAAAGTACCAAGTGTTAATAACATTTGTTAATAATTACAATGTATTAGACTCAGTGCATCTTCATGGTTTTTTTTTTAACATGAAAATTTTTTTAGTATTGAGAATTGAAAAGTCGTAAAGTTAAAGCAAGCAGTCCAGATACGTAGTCACCCACGCCAGCAGGCGTGGTATTTGATGGTAATAATAATGGTTATAATAATGACATGTTTGCCTTTTATGGTTTGCACGTACCTTTAGTTACCGCCTGTATTAGTAATCCTGGCAATTAGCAATGTCGCTCACAGCACATAAAGGGAAATAATTAAAACAAGTACTTCAGAATGTCTCCACATAAACTCAACTCTGCACTGACTGCACCGTCACAACACAAACAGAACAAACTTCTGGATAATAACAATCAACAAAGTCACTATGCCAGATCGTCCGCCGATCGCTGGGCACACGCAGAAGTCGGACCACACAAACCTTGCGCCTTCTTCGTTTTCACTGAAATCGCGGTTTCGCCCCAAAGGAGAGGGCCGGGAGGTGGAGAGGTTGGTGGTAGGGGAAGAGGGGAACAAGACGAAAGACCGCCATTAAGGTTTTATTATTCAGCGCATGCCACACCCCCTATAAAGTAAACAACCAATCAGATACGTCCCAGTTCGTTCGCCGACATGCGCACTCGTCTTCACGTCTCAGTTTCGAGTCGACAGGCGCGCGGAGCCGTAGCATGCGGAATCATAGAAAGGTAATTATAGCTCGTTATCCCGATCGGAAGGAGCTTTCCTCCCACAAGTTCGACAATATTAGCTCTCGTTGTTCCAGAGACAACACATGAATGACCTCACTCTTTGCCGGACTCATTCACACCTCGGGGGCAGGAGGAAAGTTCAATGTAACTGGACTCCGCTGCATCCCCCCCCCTGCTCCCCCCTCTCCCTCCCCCGGCGCTCCCCCCCCCCCCTTTTACGAAAATTAAAGCAAAACTGATCCCTCACCTTTTGAACTAGAACTGCTGTCACGGGTACTACTAGGACATATAATATTGTATATGTGCCAAAAATACCTGTTCCTTTAATCTTTGTCTCTCTAGGAACTATCTATCTGCAGGTAAAAGAATAAAAGAGCCCCATCACGCCACGTGGCGTATACGGATTATTGCATTAGTGAGCATAATTTTTACATACCTTCGGCGCGTGATTTTTGGGGTAATGTGGTCAGTACAACACTCGTGCGGCTTTATTTTCCCAGAAAAATAATCCGGCTCCAATTTAAAGCTCTATAAACCAGTAAGCCGTCGATCAGGATCAAGCCGACCTCTTGTCCTTACTAGTCTAGCTCACCAACCACTGAGCTATCGCGGCTCCTAGATATCCTTCTGTAATAATATTTAATTTTTTAACATGCTTGTCTTTAGAATACTTGTCCCACTTAACTGTCCAGATATGCCTTTTGTTCAAGGCTGCACTTAACTGTCCAGATTTGCCTTTTGTTCAAGGCTGCACTTAACTGTCCAGATTTGTCTTTTGTTCAAGGCTGTACTTAACTGTCCAGATTTGTCTTTTGTTCAAGGCTGTACTTAACTGTCCAGATTTGTCTTTTGTTCAAGGCTGTACTTAACTGTCCAGATATGCCTTTTGTTCAAGGCTGCACTTAACTGTCCAGATTTGTCTTTTGTTCAAGGCTGTACTTAACTGTCCAGATATGCCTTTTGTTCAAGGCTGTACTTAACTGTCCAGATATGCCTTTTGTTCAAGGCTGTACTTAACTGTCCAGATATGCCTTTTGTTCAAGGCTGTACTTAACTGTCCAGATATGCCTTTTGTTCAAGGCTGTACTTAACTGTCCCGATATGCCTTTTGTTCAAGGCTGTACTTAACTGTCCAGATATGCCTTTTGTTCAAAGCTGTACTTAACTGTCCAGATATGCCTTTTGTTCAAGGCTGTACTTAACTGTCCAGATATGCCTTTTGTTCAAGGCTGTACTTAACTGTCCAGATATGCCTTTTGTTCAAGGCTGTACTTAACTGTCCAGATATGCCTTTTGTTCAAAGCGTCCAAATATGCCTTTTGTTCAAAGCTGTACTTAACTATCCAGATATGCCTTTTGTTCAAAGCTGTACTTAACTGTGTAGATGTGCATTTTGTTCAAAGCTGTACTTAACTGTCCAGATATGCCTTTTGTTCAAAGCTGTACTTAACTGTCCTGATATGCCTTTTGTTCAAAGCTGTACTTAACTGTCCAGATATGCCTTTTGTTCAAAGCTGTACTTAACTGTCCAGAAATGCCTTTGTTCAAAGCTGTACTTTACTGTCCAGATATACCTTTTATTCAAAGCTGTACTTAACTGTCCAGAAATGCCTTTTGTACAAAGCTGTACTTAACTGTCCAGCTATGCCTTTTGTTCAAAGCTGTACTTAACTATCCAGATATGACTTTTTTACAAAGCTGTACTTAACCGTCCAGAAATGCTTTTTGTTCCAAGCTGTACTTAACTGTCCAGAAATGCCTTTTGTACAAAGTTGTACTTAACTGTCCAGCTATGACTTTTTTACAAAGCTGTACTTAACCGTCCAGAAATGCCTTTTGTTCCAAGCTGTACTTAACCGTCCAGAAATGCCTTTTGTTCCAAGCTGTACTTAACTGTCCAGATATGACTTTTGTACAAAGCTGTACTTAACCGTCCAGATATGCCTTTTTGTTCAAAGCTGTACTTAACCGTCCAGATATGCCTTTTTATTCAAAGCTGTACTTAACTGTCCAGATATGCCTTTTTGTTCAAAGCTGTACTGAACTGTCCAGCTATGCCTTTTGTTCAAGGCTGTTCTTAACTGTCCAGATATGCCTTTTGCTCAAAGCTGTACTGAACTGTCCAGATATGCCTTTTTTTTCAAAGCTGCACTGACCTTACATTGCAGGCGCTAAAAATTACAAGTGGGTCCCTCATTACCACCCTCAGACAAGATCTGTAGACATTCCTATCACTCTCCTGGCATGAAATCTGAAATATTAATTCATTTTATCTTCTCGATTGTATTGTACCTGTTCTGTATTGTGATGTTATATTTGTCTTGTAACTTCTTGTCTGATTTGAGTCAATCTTTTGATTTTTTTGAATTTGAGTCGCAGTTTTGTCTCTTTGGGGAAGCTGCTTCGTGTTTTGTTCGTCGTAGACTGTTTACACTTGAGTAATCAGACATAAGTCTAAAGGTATCGAGATTATGAGTTTGGCGACATTGTATCCTACGTCATCGTATTGGTTCCCTAAACCGGCCGTGCGCAAATCTTACGGTCTGCTGTTTGATGTGCAACAAGAATAATTTGACGACTGACTGTGTGTCTATATGTTCGGAATTGGAGTCATCAACGATGGCCTAACATCATCAAGTGCTACGATGATCATCATTTTCAAGAGGACGTGACTTACCGGTATATGGGGATAGGCGGCGGGAACAAATGAAGGCTATGCATGAAATGTGTTCCTTGTTGCAGTTTCCTCATATTACAAGTCGCATGTCTGTGTTAGTCACCTCTAGTGACTCGGGCAGATGGTGCTCGTAAACCTGGGAAGGTCGACCATCTAAGGGCAGAATCCCCCGACAGAAAAGATCAACTGCTGCCTTGCAGGAAGATTGGGGACAATCAAAGGCTAAGGAAAGCAAACCTGAAAAAAATGCTGGCTGAAATCGGATGCACTGGGCCACTGGCGCAGAACACAGTGCAACGTATTAACGGGTGTTCAGTCAGAGTGGATCTGACAGACTCTAATTGTGATGTTCTGTCTGTGGGGGCGATCAACACACTTAGCCTGACAGCTGACTTCATATGAGAGTCTGGAATCCTTACTCTGATTGAGTCCTGAACGCAGAGAGAGAGAGAGTCAATCTAAATTTAACTTGATATTAACTGATACTCTTTTTGCTGTTTTAAATTTTACTCTAACTTCCCACAACTGGTACATGATCACTATTGTAATCTGCCTCTTATCTGGTTTTCACAAATATCGTACTTTCTAAATCTATTGTTTATTATTATGTAGTCGATTTGATTATGTGCAATGTCTCCTGGGCTTTTCCATGTCCACAGACATCTTGGATGTTGCTTAAACCAGGTGTTTCCTATCATCATGTAGTGCGTTCTTGTCCAATCAATAAGTTTGTCACCTCTTTCATTCCTCTCGCCTAAGCCATAGTAACCAACCACTTCCTCAACTCTTTCCTTTCCTACTTTTGCGCTGAGATCCCCTAGAACTATGGTGTTTTCATGTGGTTTGCATTGACAAAGTGCCATAGTAAGCTCGTAAAAAATTAACTGATTTCTCTGGACTGCCTACTGTTGACGAAAAAACTTTGTGTGAGATTAATATCTATTGGCTTTCCATTCAATTTTACTAAAAGGACTCTTGTCAGATATTGCCCAAAAGTCTTTCACTATTCTTGCTCTCTCTGCATCCATGATGATACCTACTCCTCTTTGGTGTTCAGTACCTTGGACCAGAATAGACGATTTTTTGTTTATCAGAGTATACCTCTCCTGATCCAGTGTATCACACAGTCACAATAAATGTAGACCCTTCCTTTTCATTTCCTATTTGATTTTTTCCACTTTTCCCTTTTGCGTGAGTTCTTCTTATGTCCGAAGTTCATATTCTCATTATTTTATCTTTATCTTTCTTACAGTAGCTTGATGACGATCAGGTATCACCTGTAGAACATGACATCTCCCCTATCGAACGAGGGTATTCCATTGGTATCTCTATTAAACATTGTCGTGAATTCTAAAATTGTGGCTTCCATGATTATACAAAGAAGTTAAGACGATTTGCAGTGGATCATTGAATGTTTTAAAGTAGAAACCGTCACTTTTGAAACTGTTGAAAACGCTGTTGCTATTAACATGAGTCTACTAAAATATAAATAACACACAATTTAATGAAGTCACACATTTGTGCGCGGTATCACAAGTCGGAACCATTTTCACAAATGATAAATGTTAATAAAACAGGAAATGTAGGATATCATCGGCTTCTGTATCTTCTACAGAACGTTGCAGTCATCACAGAAATAACCTCTCTTTCTAGCCAGATCTCCCACTTCTGTTCTCATATTCTAGGATATATCTTGAAACGACCCGCTTCTTGGTCGACCTCTGTTCGCCTTCCTGGAACCATACCTTCCATTATTGGTCTTTCCAGCCATTTTGTCGTTTGACGTGGCCGTAACATTTTAATTTCCACTCTTTGATTTTTATAAGCTGGTTCTTTTGAATGTTTAGTTTTTGTTTAATGTCTTTGTTACTCTTGTTCATATCTAAAAGCTATCACAGGGATTGTTCTGTAGCATTTTGTTTCCAATGAACCAACAGTTCTCGTTCATTAACATAAATCTAGTAAAATATTAACAAAACACAGTTTAATGTGGGAGCCGCGATAGCTCAGTGGTTAGTGAACTGCACTATAATAGACAAGAGGTAGGGTTCGATCCCAACCGACGGCTTCCGGGTTCACCCAGCCTTAAATGGGTACCGGGTTTTTTTCTGGGAAAGTAAAGCGGCACGGGCGTAATACCGACCACATTACCCCAAAAATCATGTCCTGAAGGTCTGTAAAATATAGGGTCACTAGCACCATATTTCCCTATACGCCACTTGGCGTGACGGGGGTACTTTACTTACTTTACTACACAGTTTAATGAAGTGACAGAAGTCATATTTGTGCGTAATGTCACAAATTGAAACCTCTAGCGCAAATTATCAGTTTATTAATACGGGGAATGTAAAACATATTCATACATAAATACCTCACGATTTGTAGAAACTATGGTTTTGAGATGAAAACAATCCGCTGCGTGTCATGTTGAGTGAAGCAAAACTCTCCAATGTAGCACAGACAATAACAAGACAATACAAGAACAGGACAATTAACGTAAACCTTGCAGGGATTAGTAACTGTAATTTATAGTAAACATGACCCAGAATAGAATTGTGCAGGCAACCCAACTCCGTAGTAATTAGTAAGTAAATAAAACAAGACAGCCGGTGTTTATTGGCGAAACTATCATGTAATGCAATAACCTGTACTGTTTATTGTACTGTCTACTACACGACACCGCCTCAACTCTTAGTTTGCGTTTATAATTGCCTTTTTGTTTGCTATATTTATTTGTGTTGTGTACTTTGAGAAGGTAACATGGTGTTTATTTATTACTATACTCGAATTAGTATACAAATAAGAATAGTAGACAAAAAAGGAATTGAAGTCAACGGTCACAACATAAATAATTTGCGATATGCGGATATAACAGCCTTAATAGCAGAGACAGAGAATGAACTATAAGAAATGATAGACATAATAGTAAAAGAAAGCAACAAGAAAGGTCTCAGTCTGAATAGTAAGAAAACAGAAGTAATGGTTATATCGAAGAAACAATCACCATCATGCAGCATAAAAATAAACGAGACAAATCTGAAACAAGTGCAACGTTTCAAATACTTGGGCACAATAATAACATCAGATGGGAGATGCACAACAGAAATAAAAAGCAGAATAGCTCAGGCCAAAATAGCATTTCAGAAAATGACAAATATCTGTAGATAGAAGATTGTGGAGGGACATGATCGCCTACGCCAACCGGTATGACACATGATGATGATACTCGAATTATCAAACAAACGTTCTATCTATCTATCTATCTATCTATCTATCTATCTATCTATCTATCTATCTATCTATCTATCTATCTATCTATCTATCTATCTATCTATCTATCTATCTATCTATCTATCTATCTATCTATCTATCTATCTATCTATCTATCTATCTATCTATCTATCTATCTATCTGTCTGTGTCTGTCGTCTCTGTCTGTCTCTGTCTGTCTGTCTGTCTGTCTGTCTGTCTGTCTGTCTATCTATCTGTCTGTCTGTATGTCTGGCTGTCTGTCCGTCCCTCGCTCAGTCCGTCCATCTGTCCGTCCATCCATCCATCCATCCATCCATCCATCCATCCATCCATCCATCCATCCATCCATCCATCCATCCATCCATCCATCCATCCATCCCATCCATCCATCCATCCATACATCCATACATCCATCCATCATCCATACCTCTGTCTGCCGTCTGTTTGTCTATACTTCTTTCTTTCTTTCTTTCTTTCTTTCTTTCTTTCTTTCTTTTTACCTTCTTTCCTTCCTTCTTTTCTTCCTTCTTTCTTTCTTTCTTTCTTTCCTTAATCTCTCTTTCTATATTTCTGTCTTTCTCTACATTTCTTTTAATTTTTTTTTCTTTCTTGCTTCCTTCATTACTATCTTCTTTACTTTCTTCCTTACTTCTTTGCTTATTTCTTCATGTCAATAATTTTCAAAGACAACCTTTCTGTGGCAGTGGTCCTGCTTTTGGAAGCTCTTGTTTCTCTTCATGAATGGGACAGCCCTCGCAAGCTAGCCTTGTATCCTCGGTTTATGATGTAACTCAAAATAAGTTGATGTTTCAAAAATATCTAATCCAGAAAAAGCCAATTTTAAATTTGTTGATGGTGGAATTGTTTTGTTTCTTTTTTTTTTTTTTAAGCTGAAAGCATTTTGGTTGTTGCTATTGTGTTTTCCCATTGTTGTTGTTGAATCATGTCATTGTTTGTTATTGTTCTCAGCTCGTTGTATTGTTTGTTGTTATCGTTTCTTGCTATTATTTATTGTAATTATAGTTATTGCATGTTGCTATTGTTTGTTATTATTTGTTATTATTTGTATTTATTCTCTTCCTTCTCTTTTTTGTTGTTATGTATATATTGCGCGCTGGTATTGTTATATTGTTATTTGTTTATTAATAATTGCCTGCTTAACTAGTTGCGGCATAGCAGTTTATAAATACTGATTTCTGATCATTGCTCCGTCTGGATAGTAGACAAATACTTCTCTCTTTGTCTTCCTTATATTCTCTTTGTCTTCCTTATATTCTCTTTGTCTTCCCTATATTCTCTTTGTCTTCATTATATTCTCTTTGTCTTCCTTATATTTTCTTTGTCTTCCATATATTCTCTTTGTCTTCCATATATTCTCTTTGTCTTCCTTATATTCTCTTTGTCTTCCTTATATTCTCTTTGTCTTCCTTATATTCTCTTTGTCTTCCTTATATTCTCTTTGTCTTCCTTATATTCTCTTTGTCTTCCTTATATTCTCTTTGTCTTCCTTATATTCTCTTTGTCTCAGGCATGTCGTACTAAGTGATCCTAACTCACTCATCTCATAAAAAGGAAGCCTAAGAAACAGTTATTATCGTCTTCCAACGTGAGTTTGTGCTGTTCCAATACAATTTTTAAAACCTCTCCGCTTATTTTTCCTCTCTCTCCATAGATTATCCAGCATCTTTTTTTCTCTTTCCTGCTCATGTATTTACTTCTTTCTATATAATTCACCTTAAATTCCGCGAGTACCACTATGAGTCCCTGAATGGAGTGGAAAATTACTGTAATTAACGTAATGAAGTTTCTCAAGAAATGTGAACAGCAGACGTTATTAATTAATAAAACAAGACAGTACTAAGGTTACTAAAAAGCTTTATTAGATCTACAGATGAGAAAGGAGAACATTTCTGCTGCTTTTAACTCGCACAATTTTTATTCTAAACTCAAAATATCCCATGGATTTGCTTGCCTTTGTCAATACTGAACATTGAAATACTTTGATACTGCTGGCTGGCATTGCGTCTCGACTAATTTAACACACAGTAATCGTTAAAATTCTGACTAATGTTACTCACATTAACGGTTAAAATGCTGACTGCTAAATAATTTACATGTTCAAGAAATCAAATGTAAAAATAAAACAAGGAAGTCTACTAATGTAGATAAGGAGTGACGTTTTAGAAGTTTACAGCACCAAGCTTTAGTGTTTGGAAATGGAAATGGCAGGACAAAATCACTAACATAGAACTATGGAAATGTACCAGTCAAATACCAGTGGATAAAGAGATACAGCGAAGACTATGGCGCTGGATAGGACACACACTGCCGGAGCCAACTGAGAGTATTACACAACATGCCCTTTTTTTGGAATCCCCAGGGAAAAGACAAATAGGAAGACCAAGGAATTCTTGGAGAAGACAGATAAAAGCAGAGATGAAGATGATGGGGAAGACATGGAATGATCTTAAAAGAATGGCAAGAAACAGAACGACTTGGAAAGTGTTTTTTGAAGACTTATGCTCCACAGGGAGCTGAAAGGTAGAAGAAGAAGAGGCTTTAATGTTTGTTTTTAACATGTACCTATGACATATTTTATTATTACTTGTCATAATTTTCTATATGTTGAAGAGCTATTCATACTCGATTGTTGATGTAGTCCCCATCGTAGCAGTCTCAGCACACGCCAAAAGACATATGGCGAAACCGCGCAGAAAGTGAACACAGTCAGCTGTTCCCTGTCATACGATATCATCATTAATCGTAAACTATAAAGGAATATACACTAATAATAGATATTTTGTCAAAATACGCCTCTGGACTAATTTAAAAAGAAACCGGAAATGAAATGACCAAAATAAAAACCTCGGAGTGCAGTTGTTCTTACAAGTTACTAGTGCGAAAGCGTGCTAAGATTATGTGGAGAATACGTGAAATTTGCCTTTCTAAATGGTGAGTTGATTACAACAAATGTGGGTATTGTAAAATCCTAAAATTTCGGACAAGCAAGAAAATCATGTCTTTATATACCTCAAAAAGCAAAAATCTTTCCTAAATGCATGACAGTAGGGCAAAAAATCATACTGAAGGTCGGTGAAAAATAAGATTTCGCGAAAAAAGAATTACAGAAATTCATCAAACAGTTTCCGAGATAATTAGTAAACTCTGTGTACACGAATTTCTGAACGAACTATTCCTCTTCTTATTCATATTTCCTTCCTCATTTGCTTTTCAGCGTCGAGGGTAGATATAATTTGCGGTCTTTTCCTCTTCTGTTCGCCTCTGCTGCTGATATGTTTCATAGTGCATCTAATATTCCATCCACCCATCTTTTTCGTGGTTGACCATTTGGTCTGGTATTCTCACAGCTGTAGTATTACAATATCTCTAGGTAGGACAGGTCACACAGTTTTCATGGCACAGCTTGGAATTAGACGAAATCGAACTTCTCCAGTGAGAACCGGTAACGTCAGGAAATCCATTTCAACTTGTGACACTACGTCAGCAATATAACAGTAACAACAAAACAAACTAATATATATATATATATATATAATGTCTCCTAATTAAAAGTGATTTAAAGCAATATCAAACTTTACAGGCCCTACATAATTGGTAGGTTTGTGACCAATCAAAGAGCAGATATAAATAAATCAAAACGTGAGCGTTGTCAACATGTTTGTGTTCTGCGTACATACATCACCTTACTTCCGTGTCAGGATCATTAGTCCGGATGACAAGATAATATGTGAAGTCGATCTACAAATTTCTAGAGCATGCCCTTCAAAACTGTGAGTTGTACAGAGGTTTACTAACCAAATTCTGGTCCTAAGAGAGACAATGCGGAGACAAACTATAGGGTTCCTATGCTGAACTCCTGCTAACGTTTAAATCCATTGAGGCGACGCATCTTTCCGTGTGATACGCTGAACTTTGGAAACTGAGCGCTGAAAAGAACAAAAGACAAATATATGTATATCTATCTATCTATCTATTGACCTTTCGAGCCGTAACCGGCCCATAGGGCGTAGACCAAGATACACCTTCTCCTATATGAATTTTTGTTCTAGCAGTTTTCTTTTAAAGATATTTTATCAAATCTCGCCATCTGTCTCTGTTCTGTGTAAGCAGTTCTATCTCATTGAGGGAGCCGATTCCTGCTGCTCTTGCCTCTCTCATCAATGTTCTTCTCAGTGTCTCCCTGGGTCTTCCTCTTTTTCTTTTACCTGTTGTTTCCCATATGAGGGCTTGCTTTGCTATTCGATTATTATCTCTTCTCATCACATGTCCAACGTATGACCATCGTCTTTTCTTTATTACTGAAGATATTAGTGGTTGATTGGCGATTTCTCTAATTTCCTCGTTTGTTTTGAATTCGTTCCATTCTATACCAAGTATTTTCCTTAGACATTTATTTTCGAATGCGTTCAACTTTGTTTCTATATCTCTTGTTGTTTTCCAGCTTTCACACGCATACGTAAGGGTTGATAGTACATTTGATTTGAATAGCCTAAGTTTTGTGTTTGTGCTAATGAGTTTTGATTTCCACAACTTTTCAAGGCTTCTGAAAGACATTGCTGCTTTAGCCAGTCTGATTCTAATTTCTTTGCTCGTATCCCCTTCTCGATCAATGTGACTTCCAAGATAGATGAAGTGATCGATCTCTTCTACTGGTTTGTTTTCCATGTATATTTTGTCACTTGTTGGAATTAAACTTTTCATGACTTTAGTCTTTTCATGATTGACCTCAAGCCCAATTTTGCTGGCTATTGATGATAGTTCATTTGTGTTTTCCTGCATCGTTTTTATCTGATTGCTGATGAGAACTATGTCATCAGCAAAGTCCAGGTCCTCCAAATGGTCTCCTTGTATCCATTCGATGCCTTTATTACCAGTGCAGCATTTCTTCATTATGAAGTCCATAACAATTCCAAATAACAAGGGCGATAAAATACATCCTTGTTTAACCCCAGTTTCTATTGGGAAACATTCGCTCAGTCCTTCCTCTGTTCGAACTGCACATGTGTAACCATCATACATGTCTTTGATAATATTTATGATTTTTGATGGTAAGCCATATTGCTTCAGAATTTTCCACAAAGAATCTCTATGAATACTATCAAATGCTTTTTTGAAGTCGATGAAGTTAAGTACAAAAGGTTTTTGCTTATATGTATATATATAGCCTTTAATGGGTACTGGATTTTTTTCTGGGAAAGTAAAGCGGCACAGGCGTAATACCGACCACATTACCCCAAAAATCATGCGCCGAAGGCCTGTATGGTCATCATCATCATCATTGAGTGCCGTCTCCGCAACGAAGGTTGGCTACCATGGAGCGCCATTTTGCTCTATCTCTTGCTTTGATGGTGCAGGTTGTCATCGGTTGATTTGTCCATCTTTTGATGTTACTCGTCCATGTTAATCTTGGTCTGCCTCTGCCTCTTTTACCTTGTATTTTCCCCTCCAGGATCACTTTCAGTAGGCTGTTGTGTCTTTTAACATGGCCTAAGAATCGCATTTGTCTTGTTCTAATTGTGTTCAGAAGTTCTCTTTTCATTTTTAGTTGTTTTAAGACTTTGTCATTTGTTTTCTTTTCCTTCCATCCAATTCTACCTATTCTTCTATATATCCACATTTCAAAGGCTTCAATTCTCTGTTCTGTTTTCTTGTCTAATGTCCATGTTTCAGCACCATATAGGAATATTGAGAAGATGTAACATTTTGCTATTCTTAGTTTTAGCTCTGGTGTTATTTGTTTTGATGTTAGTATGTCCTTCATGACATTAAAATTACTTTTTGCCATTCCTATTCTTTTGTTTATTTCAGTTGTACATTTTCCATCACTGGTTATAGTATGTCCAAGGTAGTTATAGTTCTGAACTGTCTCAAGGTCTATTCCTTCAATTTTGATATCCACTTGTGGGTTTTGAGTATTTTCTTTGTTTATGATCATAGTTTTAGTCTTTTTGATATTCATATCTAGTCCATATTTTTTGCTTGTCGTGTTTATTTCATTAAGTAATTGTTGTAGGTCTTTAGGATTTTCTGCTAGTAGTACAGTATCGTCAGCATATCTTAGGTTATTGATTATCTTTCCATTAATTTGTAGGCCTGGCATCTCTATGATGTTTTTAAAGATTTGCTCAGTGTATAGATTGAACAAGCTTGGTGATAGGATGCATCCTTGTCTTACTCCTCTTTTTATATCAATGGGTGTAGAGAACTCTTTGTTATATTTTATTATTGCTGTTTGCTCCCAGTATAGATTGCATATTAGTCGTATATCCATGTCATCTAGATGTATCTCTTTTAGGCATTCTATAAGTTGTTTGTGGTGTACTCTATCAAAAGCTTTGGTGTAGTCTATGAAGCAGGCATATATTGGTTTGTTTACTTCTGTGTATTTTTCGATTAATGTTCTCATGCAGAATATGGCTTCTTTTGTCCCGCTATTTTTCCTAAATCCAAATTGCTGCTCATCTAATTCAGTATTGATTTTATTCTGAATCCTTCCTTGTATAACTTTTAGCAAGATTTTTGTAACATGGCTCATTAGGCTTATTGTCACTAGTACCATATTCCCTATACGTCACTTGGCGTGACGAAGGTACTTTACTTTATATATATATATATATATATATATATATATATATATATATATATATATATATATATATATATAATACATAAAATATAAAGTTAGATTTAAAAGGGATTAGTTTAAAGAAAAGACTTGGGATAAAATTAACTTTTCATTCATTACTGGGTCGCTGGCAGACTGTTATTGGATCTCTCCTGTCACTGAATTACAAGGAAATGCACTTACCAGTAATACATTTTTATTTGAATAAAGCAGTGCACTTTCTCATCGTATTAGCACTCACTCAGCAGCCGAAATAACGAGAGGCTTATAAGAGTTGAACACAACTACTCGTCGCCTACAGAACAAGAAAAAAGTGTGTGGGGCGGGGGTAGGGGGGGGGGGGGACTGGGAATTGCAAAGGAGTATCAACGAAGCGAAGTATACGTGGGCTTTGACTGCACTTCATGATGCCTGACGAAATATAAAAAAGAAGGGAGTCAGTGGCGTTGCATTTTGATTAGTGTTCACGGTGTAAGATGGTCTGTGACATAGAAATAAACAAGAAAATCCTTTAATGTTACTTTAATTACGTTCAATTTTAACATATTTTAAATTGATTTATTTATTATATATATATATATATATATATATATATATATATATATATATATATATATAGGGGGAGGGGAGATTCTTGTAGCTCAACATTTTCACCATCATCATGTGACGTGAATTAGTTTTTTTACTGCGCGTCCCAAAGATTACTTATTTTCCTTATTTCTTTTTTTATTGACGTAGCGTGGGTGTCATTTACTTTTAATCGTGTTCTACGGACCGATTTGCGTCTTTGGCACAACATATTTGCTCTTCAACGGCACTTTTCAGATGTTGATCTTCCTTTTCTACTCACTTTACCGCTATTTGTGTACTACCATGGCTACCTCGTGGGATTGACAGCACGTTGATTTGTTATTAGTTCATTAATACTGACGTCAACAGTCAGCTGTGACCACTTTCAATTCATTTACTGTTTAACCATTTAAAACTTGTTGATAGGGATGACGATTATACTTCTGTTGACAGTTTTTCTTTGACCAATTAAAACTTTTTCTTTGGGTTTGTTGTCTTAACCAATGTCCACTACAGCCCTATCCTTCCACCAAATGCCCTCGATTGCTCCTGGTAATCACATTCTTATCGATGTCTATTTTATCGATGACTGATCACTATATCTATACACTGAGCAAACCTTTAAACACATCACAGAGATGCCAGGCCTACAAGTTAATGGAAAGATAATCAATAACCTAAGATATGCTAATGATATTGTACTACTAGTAGAAAATCCTAAAGATCTACAACTATTACTTAATGAAATAAACATGACAAGCAAAAAATATGGTCTAGATATGAATATCAAAAAGACTAATACTATGATCATAAACAAAGGAAATACTCAAAACCCACAAGTGGATATCAAAATTGAAGGAATAGACCTGAAGACAGTTCAGAACTAAACCTACCTTGGACATACTATAACCAGTGATGGAAAATGTACAACTAAAATAAACAAAAGAATAGGAATGGCAAAAAGTAATTTTAATGTCATGAAGAACATACTAACATCAAAATAAATAACACCAGGGCTAAAAGTAAGAATAGCAAAATGTTATGCCTTCTCAACATTCCTATATGGTGCAAAACCATGGACATTAGACAAGAAAACAGAACAGAGAATTGAAGCCTTTGAAATGTGGACATATAGAAGAATAGGTACAATAGAAGGAAAAGAAAACAAACGATGAAGTTTTAAAACAACTAAAAATGAAAAGAGAACTACCAAACACAATTCAAACAAGATAAATGCGATTTTGGGGCCATGTTAAAAGACACAACAGCCTACTAAAAGTAATCCTGGAGGGAAAAATACAAGGTAAAAGAGGCAGAGGCAGACCAAGTCTAACATGGACGAGTAGCATAAAATGATGGACAAACCAGCCTATGACAACCTGTACTTTCAAAACAAGAGATAGAGCAGAATGATGCTCAGTAGTAGCCAACCTTCGTTGTGGAGATGGCACTCGATTATGATGTTGACTATATATGTTAATAAGGCACGAGTGATTTAGACAAATTGTTTACAGCCCGATTTCCTGTCACTTCCGTCTGTAGCTTTATTCTGGACATACAAATGACTACCTTGGGAGTCAGCGCGTCCCTTGATATCAAAGTACATTTATACATTGAGTTGCATTTTAAACCTTATTCTAAATCTAATTACTGTTTATGTGTTTCAACAAGATCTAATTCTCAACCTACTTACCGTTTGTGTGTCCCAACAAGATCTAATTCTCAATCTACTTACCGTTTATGTGTCCCAACAAGATCTAATTCTCAACCTACTTACCGTTTATGTGTCCCAACAAGATCTAATTCTCAACCTACTTACCGTTTATGTGTCCCAACAAGATCTAATTCTCAATCTACTTACCGTTTATGTGTCCCAACAAGATCTAATTCTCAACCTACTTACCGTTTATGTGCTCCAACAAGATCTAATTCTCAACCTACTTACCGTTTATGTGTCCCAACAGGACATAATTCTCAATCTACTTACCATTTATGTGCTCCAACAAGATCTAATTCTCAACCTACTTACCGTTTATGTGTCCCAACAGGACATAATTCTCAATCTACTTACCATTTATGTGCTCCAACAAGATCTAATTCTCAACCTACTTACCGTTTATGTGCTCCAACAAGATCTAATTCTCAACCTACTTACCGTTTATGTGTCCCAACAAGATCTAATTCTCAATCTACTTACCGTTTATGTGTCCCAACAAGATCTAATTCTCAACCTACTTACCGTTTATGTGCTCCAACAAGATCTAATTCTCAACCTACTTACCGTTTATGTGCTCCAACAAGATCTAATTCTCAATCTACTTACCGTTTATGTGCTCCAAAAAGATCTAATTCTCAATCTACTTACCGTTTATGTGTCCCAACAAGATCTAATTCTCAATCTACTTACCGTTTATGTGTCCCAACAAGATCTAATTCTCAATCTACTTACCGTTTATGTGCTCCAACAAGATCTAATTCTCAACCTACTTACCGTTTATGTGTCCCAACAAGATCTAATTCTCAATCTAATTACCGTTTATGTGTCCCAACAAGATCTAATTCTCAACCTACTTACCGTTTATGTGCTCCAACAAGATCTAATTCTCAACCTACTTACCGTTTATGTGTCCCAACAGGACATAATTCTCAATCTACTTACCATTTATGTGCTCCAACAAGATCTAATTCTCAACCTACTTACCGTTTATGTGTCCCAACAGGACATAATTCTCAATCTACTTACCATTTATGTGCTCCAACAAGATCTAATTCTCAACCTACTTACCGTTTATGTGCTCCAACAAGATCTAATTCTCAACCTACTTACCGTTTATGTGTCCCAACAAGATCTAATTCTCAATCTACTTACCGTTTATGTATCTCAACAAGATCTAATTCTCAACCTACTTACCGTTTATGTTCTCCAACAAGATCTAATTCTCAACCTACTTACCGTTTATGTGTCCCAACAAGATCTAATTCTCAATCTACTTACCGTTTATGTGCTCCAACAAGATCTAATTCTCAACCTACTTACCGTTTATGTGTCCCAACAGGACATAATTCTCAATCTACTTACCGTTTATGTGTCCCAACAAGATCTAATTCTCAACCTACTTACCGTTTATGTGCTCCAACAAGATCTAATTCTCAACCAACTTACCGTTTATGTGCTCCAACAAGATCTAATTCTCAACCTACTTACCGTTTATGTGTCCCAACAAGATCTAATTCTCAACCTACTTACCGTTTATGTGCTCCAACAAGATCTAATTCTCAACCTACTTACCGTTTATGTGTCCCAACAGGACATAATTCTCAATCTACTTACCGTTTATGTGTCCCATTAAGATCTAATTCTCAACCTACTTACCGTTTATGTGATCCAACAAGATCTAATTCTCAATCTACTTACCGTTTATGTGTCCCAACAGGACATAATTCTCAACCTAATTACCGTTTATGTGTCCCAACAGGACATAATTCTCAACCTACTTACCGTTTATGTGTCCCAACAGGACATAATTCTCAACCTACTTACCGTTTATGTGTCCCAACAGGACATAATTCTCAATCTACTTACCGTTTATGGGTCCCAACAAGATCTAATTCTCAATCTACTTACCGTTTATGTGCTCCAACAAGATCTAATTCTCAACCTACTTACCGTTTATGTGCTCCAACAAGATCTAATTCTCAATCTACTTACCGTTTATGTGCTCCAACAAGATCTAATTCTCAACCTACTTACCGTTTATGTGTCCCAACAGGTCATAATTCTCAACCTACTTCCCGTTTATATGTCCCAACAAGATCTAATTCTCAACCTACTTACCGTTTATGTGCTCCAACAAGATCTAATTCTCAACCTACTTACCGTTTATGTGTCCCAACAAGATCTAATTCTCAACCTACTTACCATTTATGTGCTCCAACAAGATCTAATTCTCAACCTACTTACCGTTTATGTGTCCCAACAAGATCTAATTCTCAATCTACTTACCATTTATGTGCTCCAACAAGATATAATTCTCAACCTTTACCGTTTATGTGTCCCAACAGGACATATTTCTCAACCTACTTACCGTTTATGTGCTCCAACAAGATCTAATTCTCAATCTACTTACCGTTTATGTGCTCCAACAAGATCTAATTCTCAACCTACTTAACGTTTATGTGTCCCAACTGGTCATAATTCTCAACCTACTTACCGTTTATATGTCCCAACAAGATCTAATTCTCAACCTACTTACCGTTTATGTGCTCCAACAAGATCTAATTCTCAACCTACTTCCCGTTTATATGTCCCAACAAGATCTAATTCACAACCTACTTACCGTTTATGTGCTCCAACAAGATCTAATTCTCAACCTACTTACCGTTTATGTGTCCCAACAAGATCTAATTCTCAATCTACTTACCGTTTATGTGCTCCAACAAGATCTAATTCTCAACCTACTTACCGTTTATGTGTCCCAACAGGACATAATTCTCAATCTACTTACCGTTTATGTGTCCCAACAGGTCATAATTCTCAATCTACTTACCGTTTATTTGTCCCAACAGGTCATAATTCTCAATCTACTTACCGTTTATGTGTCCCAACAGGACATAATTCTCAATCTACTTACCGTTTATATGCTTCAACAAGATCTAATTCTCAATCTACTTACCGTTTATGTGTCCCAACAGGTCATAATTCTCAATCTACTTACCGTTAATGTGTCCCAACAGGTCATAATTCTCAATCTACTTACCGTTTATGTGTCTCAACAGGTCATAATTCTCAATCTACTTACCGTTTATGTGTCCCAACAGGTCATAATTCTCAATCTACTTACCGTTTATGTGTTCCGACAAGACAGAATTCATACATCTCAGACACATCCATTGCTGTGAGATGTCACACAGTGCTATAAATATATCTCGTTACAAGTTTCTATTCCGTGAGAGCTTTTAATCCCTTTAAGATAATTAATGTCTGCTATTTTTGCCTCTCTTGTCTATATTTTTTAGAGTCACGCCAAGTGGCGAATAAGGAACATGGTGTTCGTGACCATAATTTTTACAGACCTTTGGCACATGATTTTTGGGGCAATGTGGCCGGTATTACGCCCGTGCCTCTTTACTTTCCGGTACAAATTTAAGAATGGATGAACCCAGAAGCCGTCGATCAGGATCGAGCCCGGCCAACTTGTCCATTGTAGTCCAGTTCACTAACAACAGAGCTATCACTGTTCCCATACCCGTGTGTAGGCGCAGTGGGGAAAAATAAAGAGGGTTATCTCTTACACTGCTTGCGTACGTTTCCAGTGATTTTATCGCTTTATTTTTATTGAGTTCGGTGAATTAATCTGTTCCTAGACCCTACACTAAACACTATATAATACCCATTTATATATATACATGTATATATATATATATATATATATATATATATATATATATATATATATATATATATATATATATATAAATAGTAAAGTAAAGCAATGCAGCCCCGTCACGCCAAGTGGCGTATAGGGAATATGGTGTTAGTGACCATACATTTTACAGACCTTCAGAACATGATTTTTGGGGTATTGTGGTCGGTATTACGCCCGTGCCGCTTTACTTTCCCAGGAAAAAGTCCGGTACCCATTAAAGGCTGGGTGAACCCGGAAGCCGTTGGTTGGGATCGAACCCTACCTCTTATCCTTTGTAGTCCAGTTCACTAACCACTGAGCTATCACGGCTCCCTATATATATATATATATATATATATATATATATATAATAAATCATTATCAGCTTTTCTTTTTTTTTTTCTTGTTACCTTACTTCGGTTACTTGTAAAGACGAACAAGATTTGTGTCCTTAAAATTTTCTTTATGTAGGTGCATGTCTGTTTGTTTATGTAGGCATATGTTTATTTGTTAGTGTAGGCGTATATTTGCTTGTTATTGTAGGCGTGTGTGTTTGTTAATGTAGGCGTAAGTTTGTTTGTTAATTTAGGTGCACGTCTGTTTGTTAATGTAGGCGTAAGTTTGTTTGTTAATTTAGGTGCACGTTTGTTTGTTAATGTAGGCGTACGTCTCTTTGTTAATATAGGTGTATGTTTGTTAATGTAGGCGTATGTTTGTTTCTAATGTAGGTTATATTTATCTCTTAATGTAGGCGTATGTTTGTTTCTAATGTAGGTTATATTTATCTGTTAATGTAGGCGTATGTTTGTTTCTAATGTTGGTGACATTTATTTGTTAATGTAGGCGTATGTTTGTTTTTAATGTAGGTGATATTTATTTGTTAATGTAGGCGTATGTTTGTTTCTAATATAGGTGATATTTATTTGTTAATGTAGGCGTATGTTTGTTTCTAATGTAGGTGATATTTATCTGTTAATGTAGGCGTATATTTGTTAATGTAGGCGTATGTTTGTTTCTAATATAGGTGATATTTATTTGTTAATGTAGGCGTATGTTTGTTAATGTAGGCGTATGTTTGTTAATGTAGGCGTATGTTTGTTTCTAATGTAGGTGATATATATTTGTTAATGTAGGCGTATGTTTATTTATGTGTACATGTTAGTAGATCTGTTTACATATTTAATATAATAAAACTTATTATATCACTACTGGAACATTTCTGGGAGCCGCGATAGCTCAGTGGTTAGTGAACTTGACTACAACGGATAAGGGGTAGGGTTCGATCCCAACCGACGGCTTCCGGGTTCACCCAGCCTTAAATGGGTACCTGATTTTTTTCTGGGAAATTAAAGCAGCACGGGCGTAATACCGACCACATTACCCCAAAAATCATGTGCTGAAGGTCTGTAAAATCTATGGTCACTAACACCATATTTCCCTATACGCCCCTTGGCGTGACGGGGGTACTTTACTTTTTTACTGGAACATTTCTAGTTTTGAGCAAAAACTCATTGAAGTTTACGATTCTTGCTCAAGCTAGTAGATACGCCACTGGTGAAATGGAATTACAAAGCAACAAATGAAAAAGTAGTAACGTTTATTCGGAAAACATCTATCGGGTACAATTCATAAGGAAATGACTGTCTCGTGAGAAGATAATTAAGTAACTTGACGTTAAAAACCAAAAAAATGCCACGCGGAATCTGTGAGCGGTTTGCCGAGATGCTCTCAACAGGTGCAGTCAAGGAATAACGATTGACTTTAACTCATTTCAATTTTTCCAAAGACGTGGTCGGAGTTTAATTTCAACTAATTGGCCAATTATTTTCGGCTGGGAGATGGAACTGGCCGTTTTAAAAGGTCTAATCGGGAACTATGCATCTCTGATGGAAAATGTTGACTGAAAATGAAGAATATTTTTGTGCTAAGTTTTATTTATACAAACGAATAGACAAATGTGTCGGCGAATAGAAGTTTATCAAGAACATTGACAGAGTAAGTGGAGAAAGCTAATACGTGGGTGAGTTGGAAGAATTTAAGACTGAACAGCGGGTATAGTAAACGCCATGAATGGTTAGAATTACTAGAGTTGAACAATAAAGAAATAGTTTTTGTATTGATATGGATCTTTGATATTGAGTTTTGGTGCAATTCCCAGCAAGAAATATGCATTTCTTTCCATTAAAACATTTTTGTTGTGGCGGGGTAGCGAGCGGGAGATTGTGTGAGTTATATGGTCTTTCTGAAGCAGTTCGTGAACATATCGGTGAGATAGTTTATGTAGTGTCTTTAATCCTAGTTTTTCTTCTTCGTTTGCTTTTAAGCGGATTGAGTTGCTCCATGTTTTGCAATTTGGCGGTTCAGTGTATCCATCTTCAGAATTCATTTGTTCAGCACTGCTTCCATAGCCATTGGCTTTCTTTTATCCTTCTGTAATTTAACATTAGCAGTTTTACTAGACTAAGGAGGAATTCTTGTCGGGCTTTTTGTAACGTATGTCTATAGTATTTTCTTTGTTCATAATCTTCATTGAAACTTGGCAATTTGTTCTTTGTTTATAGTCTTGATGTGAAACTCACTCTTGCCCTTCTTTACTAGTGATATTCTGAAATACATCTTTCTTTTCTTCTTCCTTCTATCTTCATCGACCTTTCCACCTCATTGGAGATGTAGTTGTCTATAATTCTTCTGTTGGCCTCCTGTGTTGTTTATTTTACACTAGAGTCCATACAATTTCACCACTCCACCTTTTTCGTAGATGGTATTTTTATTTGGAATTCTCCCAGCGGCTGTTACTGATACTTCGTGTAACGTTTAGTTCCTTCTCTTTTTTCATTTGACTAAATAATTGTGTCTGTTGTCATTTTATGTTTACAAAAGCGGATATTATTCCGTTTTTTATTAATTCTTTATTCCCTATCTTGTCTCTCATGTGGTTTTCTGTCTTGCATCTAACTAATCTTCTGATTACTGTTGAGTCTAACGATGTGTTGTGATTTTTTACGGCAAGCTAAAATATAACCGCCTTTCGACCCATTGGATCCGACTTCAGCACAGAATTGTTGGTTACCTGTCTGCCTGCTCTATTCCATTCCTATTAGATTGCCAAGCTTAGTTAGACAATTACCAAAGCCACCACGCTCGAGGTGGAGTATGACTTTCATCAGTTTTGCTTCACTCACCATGATCATTAATCTATAGTCGCTGACCACTTTCAACCGAGTGCTGTTATGTCTCTTGAGCCTTCAGACGTGTATTAATTAATGATTCTAGTGCATGTTTTTGTTCACATATAAGAAACAATTGAAACTTCTAATCTTTTTGAATGTAAGTAAAGTACCCCCGTCACGCCAAGTGGCGTATAGGGAATATGGTGTTAGTGACCATACATTTTACAGACCTTCGGCACATGGTTTGCGGGGTAATGTGGTCGGTTTTACGCCCGTGCCGCTTTACTTTCCCAGAAAAAAATCGGGTACCCATTAAAGGCTGTGTGAACCGAAAGCCGTCGGTTGGGATCGAACCCTACCCCTTGTCCTTTGTAGACCAGGTCACTAACCACTGAGCTATCGCGGCTCCCTTTTTTGAATGTCTCGGTAAATATTCCTCATTATTAGTCCCGTAAACATCGCATTTGCGGCTACCGGGCGCTGACCACGGTCAGGGTAGAAAGAATAGAGACACCCACGGTCACTTGGCATGTACCGTAGGGCCCTGGTCATGGTCAGTGTAGAAAGAATAGAGACACCCACGGTCACTTGGCATGTACCGTAGGGCCCTGGTCATGGTCAGGGTAGAAAGAATATAGACACCCACGGTCACTTGGTATGTACCGTAGGGCCCTGGTCATGGTCAGTGTAGACAGAAAAGAGACACCCACGGTCACTTGGCATGTACCGTAGGGCCCTGGTCATGGTCAGGGTAGAAAGAATAGAGACACCCACGGTCACTTGGCATGTACCGTAGGGCCCTGGTCATGGTCAGTGTAGAAAGAATAGAGACACCCACGGTCACTTGGCATGTACCGTAGGGCCCTGGTCATGGTCAGTGTAGAAAGAATAGAGACACCCACGGTCACTTGGCATGTACCGTAGGGCCCTGATCATGGTCAGGGTAGAAAGAATAGAGACACCCACGGTCACTTGGCATGTACGTAAGACCCTGGCCATTTTTTTTCAGGAGAGAAATGAATAGAGCTACTATGACCTGCCAGTGACATGACGTCATAAACAGAGGGCTAAGTAGGATGTGGATCAAGGTTTTCACCGGTACTACGGAGTTCGTGCATCTGAATTGACGCCATTTTTAGTGTTCTTGCTATTGTGTTGCAGGGACGATGCTGTGGAGAAGATGAATATTGTATAGTTGTTCATTGTGTAATGACTACAATCTATCAGCTACACTAGTCCAGTAAATAATCCACTCGTTGATCCACTGCTGATGACGTCTTCACAATTGCCTTCCAACATTCATGATTAGGAGCAGCATCTAGAATGTGACGAAGGTTAGTTCTGTTTACTCTCTGGTGTTGTCTTCCCACCTCTTCCTTTGTCTACCGCTTCTTCTTTTGCCTGTTCCCGAAGAATGGTCATGACCAGCTATAATGTCCGTACAAATATAATGTTCGTGCTTTCACAGCGGGCAAAAGGTCTTCATTTGTTCCTGTGGATCTCTGGGATTTGTTGTTCACATCCTCACTGGTGACATGATTTATTTAAACTGTGCGCGATATCCTTCCATGTCATCTCGTCTCCAGAACTTATATATTTATGTCAAGAGATCACAAACTTGAATGATATCATATCACATTTATATAGACTGACATAAGAGAGAGCTTGAACTTGACAACATGCGAAGTGGGAGACCTGGCTAAGGACAGAGATTACTAAGCCTGGCTCAAAGCAAAGTTCCGTAAAGAATTCATGTAGACAAGCTAGGGACAGAGATTACTAAACCTGGCTCAAAGTTCCGTAAAGAATTCATGTAGAATCAAGTTAGGGACAGAGGTTACTAAACCTGGCTCAAAGTTCCGTAAATAATTCATGTAGAATCAAGCTAGGGACAGAGATTACTAAACCTGGCTCAAAGTTCAGTAAAGAATTCATGTAGAATCGCTATGGACATAGAGATTACTAAGCCTGGCTCAAAGTTCCGTAAAGAATTCATGTAGAATCAAGCTAGGGACAGAGATTACTAAACCTGGCTCAAAGTTCCGTAAATAATTCATGTAGAATCAAGCTAAGGACAGAGATTACTAAGCCTGGCTCAAAGTTCCGTAAAGAATTCATGTAGAATCAAGCTAAGGACAGAGATTACTAAGCCTGGCTCAAGATTTCCGTAAAGAATTCATGCAGAATCAAGCAAAGGGCAGAAATTACTAAGCCTGGCTCAAAGTTCCGTAAAGAATTCATGTAGAATCAAGCTAAAGACAGAGATTACTAAGCCTGGCTCAAAGTTCCGTAAATAATTCATGTAGAATCAAGCTAGGGACAGAGATTACTAAACCTGGCTCAAAGTTCAGTAAAGAATTCATGTAGAATCGCTATGGACATAGAGATTACTAAGCCTGGCTCAAAGTTCCGTAAAGAATTCATGTAGAATCAAGCTAGGGACAGAGATTACTAAACCTGGCTCAAAGTTCCGTAAAGAATTCATGTAGAATCAAGCTAAGGACAGAGATTACTAAGCCTGGCTCAAAGTTCCGTAAAGAATTCATGTAGAATCAAGCTAAGGACAGAGATTACTAAGCCTGGCTCAAGATTTCCGTAAAGAATTCATGCAGAATCAAGCAAAGGGCAGAAATTACTAAGCCTGGCTCAAAGTTCCGTAAAGAATTCATATAGAATCAAGCTAAAGACAGAGATTACTAAGCCTGGCTCAAAGTTCCGTAAAGAATTCATGTAGAATCAAGCTAAGGACAGAGATTACTAAGCCTGGCTCAAAGTTCCGTAAAGAATTCATGTAGAATCAAGCTAAGGACAGAGATTACTAAGCCTGGCTCAAAGTTCCGTAAAGAATTCATGTAGAATCAAGCTAAGGGCAGAGATTACTAAGCCTGGCTCAAAGTTCCGTAAAGAATTCATGTAGAATCTAGCTAAGAACAGAGATTACTAAACCTGGCTCAAAGTTCCGTAAAGAATTCATGTAGAATCAAGCTAAGGGCAGAGATTACTAAACCTGGCTCAAAGTTCCGTAAAGAATTCATGTAGAAGCAAACTCAATGAAGCTCGACGCTTGGGATTCATAACTCAGATGGGCCTACTCCCCCCCCGCCCCCGCCCTTGAGTGCCAAGAAATTAATGAGCCGAAACACTTCTACGACGCCCCCCCCTCCCTTTCCACATCTGACGATCAGATTATCTCCTGCTGCCAAACTCTGTAGAAAGAGTTTCTTATTCCTAAACATTTTTTTTACCACAAACATAATATTAATTTTAAAGATAACTTCTATCTCAAAATGAACTCATCAAGAAGAATAACAGAAAGATAGATTTATGACGCGAGAAAATGATAAAAATAATTATATTGAATCAAAAGTAAATAATTTTTTGAACACACAATTTTTCATCGCCAATATATTATCATTGTTGTATCAGTCAAGTTGAAAGTATCAGAGAATAACTGCCATGGTGACTGAATGGTGCCCAGGTAAGAGGTCGGCCTCTGGGCATGAACGATCTCAGTTTGAATCCAGGATTCAGACGGTGGGAATCTTAGTGGTTTTACCCGTTCCACCTGTCAGTGAAATATGATGTCTAGCTCTCTACTCACTTAAAATATATAAAAAAACAATCATTGGCAGGTGGATGCGACCTTCCACCATCTAGAGTTGATCTGCGGTTTACGTCACATTGAGTGCTGTCCAATGACCGTTGTTGGAAATTTTTGACGCAAGTTATTTACATGTTACATCTCATTAATGTGGATTGCTCCGTCAAGTCAGCCGAAGTTTTATCTTTTTAGGGAATTTGCACCGTGTTTCGTTCGTTGTAGAACGTTGTAGATTATTCACTACAGTAATCAGGAATCTATGGGCGCAGCCATTGTTGTGTGTGCAACGTCATCATAATGTCTCATCGTATATTCCTAGACAGGCCATACACTATCTTACGGTCTGTTGTTTGATGTGCGACGAGGATAATCCGACGACTGTGTTTTATATGTTCGGAATTGGAGTTAAAAACGATGTCTTAACATCATCAAGCGCTATACATTTTAAAAAAAATATGACGATCATCATTTTCAGGAGGTTGAACTTCCGGTCAATATGGCGGATAGGCGACAGGAACCATTGAAGGCTATGCATGAAAAGTGTTCCTTGTTGCAGTTTCCTCATATTCCAAGTCCGGCTTGTTGCAGGAGCTACTGAGTTAAGTGCTCTGTGCACACGGTGAGCTGTGTGTCTCATCCGTTATGATAGGTTTCGATATTCCAATTGTTTACGATGAGTAGTGATATCGTTGACAGCGAACAGTTGGCTGTGTTCACTTTCTGTGCGTTTTCGCCTCATGTCTTTTGGCGCGTGCTGAGTCTGCTATGATGGGGACTACAGCTACCTTTCTTTGTTTGGGGTTTGAGTTAGTAATTCGGATGATTCCACTGGCACGGGCGGTTGAGCAATTATGGATTTTAATTCGTTTGCAGTGATACCGGGCCTTCCATAACCAAAGAACCATTGGCGGGTAAAATTAGAAGCGCAAAATTCGACCAACAAAATTGTAAAATGGACATCATTATTAATTTAAAAATCGATTAATGCCGAAAACGGATGTGTCGGGCTGAAAGGCGAGATATTGCAGCTATTGTAAACTAGCGACACAACGCTTTAACTTAACATGTGAGCGCTAAAAGATAAAAAAAAATATTATTACCAGTTGGACATACACTCATCACAAACTGCTTTAGATGTCGAGGCCTGCCACCATGAATTTTTCAAGCAACGAGTATTAAAGAGAAGTTTATGAATTTCCCTGATGTTCGTTACTTCAGTGTTTATATTCACAAGAAGAGAATTAACGATTTCACAGATTCTTTCTGTCCTGCGCGATTTGTGGTTCACGTTATTTCCCATTAGCACTTGGATCAATTTTAGTGGCTTTGCTGCGATATTAATTGGAAGTTAATTAGTACTTACTATACTGCACTCTACTTCACCCCTGTTGTCTTATAACCTCGTATAAAAAATGAAATGTTTGGACTAGAGCTCTGTGATGTGTCTAATGCATTATGCGCACCGTAACATGTAATGCATTGTGCGCAACCTAACATGAAATACATATGCGCATCCTAATATGTATTGCATTTTGCGCACCGCAATATATAATGCTTTATGCTCACCGTAATCATTACCACCATCAGGTGCCATGTTCGTTGGCATAGTCGATCATTACTCTGCGCATCACTCGGTACTTCATGCATGTCATAATTTCAGTCGATGATCTTTTGTTATGCCATTAGGATAAAGCTGTTCAATATTTTCTCTCTTGGTTTTCATTTGCTTTTCTTTCCATTTATTCTGCCTGTTTTTATAGTATTCTCAATGCATTCTTTTCGCATGACATATCCCATAAATGTAGATTGTCTTTTCCTTATGATTTAGATATTTCTGGTTTCCTCAACCCGATTTAAACATTCTTCATTTGTAATTTTCGCTATCCGTGGAATTCGTCGCATTATTCTGATAAACCACATCTCAGCTGTCTCTACCGTTGCTCACCGTAATGCCCATGAATAATCCTCTTAAATGTCTTTTTTTTTCTCACTTTCACGATTCTTCCAAGCGCTAATGCTCTCTGGTGGTGATCGTGCGCCTGTCGAAGCCTGTTGTCCCATTGTTTATTAAAGATATTGAGCAAAGACGTGAACCTATTTTCCTTTTTCCTTGCATCCTCAATTCTGATTATGTCCCTTCTCATTCAGTATTCCTCTCAAGCATCTCATTTATCTGTGGCAACCTTTTCTTTTTTTGTGTGTGTTTTTGTTTGCTGTTAATGTGCAATTTTGGCATTGAGCGTAGAGCGCTTGGAGGAATAAGGCATTATATTTCTTGCTTGTGTGAATAGTCCTTCCCTTCATCAGACAACACAAGGACGTTAAGTGGACTTAGATGTGTTGTATTGTGGTTTGCAAAGCTGTGATATTTGCCCCCTCGACCCCACACATCCGACTTAAGAATAACATTTTTGAGTACGGGGTTACCTTTCCTTTCAAGCCCTACCCATTTGGTCAGACTAGTTAGTCTGTTTCTAGGGCCACCACGAAGAGGTGACTATGAACTGTATAGTTGTGGATTACCGATTATGGCGCAAGCAGTCAGTTATGAGTCACTGAAGGCTTTCAAACCTACCTCTGACATGCGCCCTCGCTCCCAGATGCTTTGTCAAATAGTTATCTCTTCCTACTTGGTCTTGTTTTTTTTTTTATTTATTTAATTGATGTACGCGAACTACAGCAAAAATTCCAAAAGAGTTTGTTGATAACAATTTGCACTTCCTTGATTTTGTCCATAAATGGTAGTCACAGGTTTTATATGGGAGTGAGAACAACTTTCTATTTTCTACCTATTAGCTCCCTGTGGAGCATAGGTCTTTAACAAACACTTTCCAAGCCGTTCTGTTTCTTGCCATTCTTTTAAGATCATTCCATGTCTTCCCATCACCTTCATTTCTGCTTCCATTTGTCTTCTCCAAGAATTCCTTGGTCTTCCTCTTTGTCTTTTTCCCCGGGAATTCCTAAAAAGGGCCTGTTGTGTATTACTCTCAGTTGGCTTCCGCAGTGTGTGTCCTATCCAGCGCCAGCGTCTTCGCTGTATCTATTGATACAAGGAGAACAAGGGAGCGTCTAACTGCTAAGGAGTGAAAACGTAACTTGGTTAATTATGAACTTCCAATGATGTTATGTGTCGCTCTCTGCTGTTGAAATATCGCGACACTCCGAGTATATCCGTAGTTGCTCAGTCGTTTTCAGTAGATGGTTAAGTGCGTGTACGTTCACATTATGAGGCTGTACCTATTGACACTGACCTCCTACAATTGTGGCAGTTTGTGTCATCAGAAAAGTGTCTTGACTAGAAATTGACCCCGCCCTTTAACAATTGTGGCAGTTTGTGTCATCAGAAAAATGTCTTGACTAGAAATTGACCCCACCCTTGCACAATTGTGGCAGTTTGTGTCATCAGAAAAGTGTCTTGACTAGAAATTGACCCCGCCCTGGCACAATTGTGGCAGTTTGTGTCATCAGAAAAGTGTCTTGCCTAGAAATTGACCCCGCCCTTGCACAATTGTGGCAGTTTGTGTCATCAGAAAAGTGTCTTGACTAGAAATTGACCCCACCCTTTCACAATTGTGGCAGTTTGTGTCATCAGAAAAGTGTCTTGACTAGAAATTGACCCCACCCTTTCACAATTGTGGCAGTTTGTGTCATCAGAAAAGTGTATGGAATACTAATTGGCACCGTTTTATTACAATTGTGATAATCTGTGTGATTAGAAAAGTGACTTGTGAACTAATTGGCACCGTCATAGTACACTTATAATAGTCTGTGTGATTAGAAAAGTGACTTGTGAACTAAATGGCACCGTCATAGAACACTTATGATAATGTGTGTGATTAGGAAAGTGACTTGTGAACTAAATGGCACCGTCATATTACACTTATGATAGTCTGTATGATTAGAAAAGAGTCTCAAATACAAATTCACACTGTCCTATTATAACTGTGAAAGTCACTGTGATCAGAAAGAATTGTGAGTACTATGTGACACTGTGTGCTGAGTAAAAAAGGTTTATGATATATGTGACCAAAAGAGAGACATTAGTACTGATATGTGATGTGAGTACAGAAAAGTTACATCATCATCATCATTCAGTGCCGCCTCCGCATCGAAGTTTGGCTACCATGGAGGGCCATTCCACTCTCTCTCTCTTGCTGTGATGGTGCAGATTGTCATAGGTTGACTTGTCCATCTTTTGATGTTACTCGTCCATGTTAGTCTTGGTTTGCCTCTGCCTCTTTTACCTTGTATTTTCCCTTCCAATATTACTTTTATTAGGCTGTTGTGTCTTTTAACATGCCCCCAAAATTGCATTTGTCTTGTTCTAATTGTGTTTAGCATTTCTCTTTTCACTTTTAATTGTTTTAAGACTACATCGTTTGTTTTCTTTTGTTTCCATCCAATTCTACCTATTCTTCTATAAATCCACATTTCCAAGGTTTCAATTTTCTGTCCTGTTTTCTTGTCTAATGACCATGTTTCTACACCATACAGAAATGTTGAGAAGATGTAACATTTTGCTATTCTTAGTTTTAGCCCAGGTGTTATTTGATTTGACGTTAGTATATTTTTCATGGCATAAAAATTACTTTTGCCATACCTATTCTTTTGTTTATTTCAGTTAATAATTTTCTATTACTGGTTATAGTATGTGCCAGGTAGTTGTAGCTCTTAACTGTCTCCAGATTTATTCCTTCAACTTTGATATGTATTTGTAGGTCTTGAGAATTTTCTTTCTTTATGGTCATAGTTTTAGTCATTAGAAAAGAGACTCAATACAGAAAAGAGATATGAGTGCAGAAAAGAGACTAAAGTACTAACTGACACAACGCGAGTACAATTAGTGATTGTCCACAATACGAGAATTCAATAAATACTTCTGCGCTACAAATAGAATAAGAATTCCATGTTTTTCCTTAATTCTCATTTCTCGTTGAATCTAATTGATTGTCTGCCGGACCGCTCGGGCAGATGTGGACGTGTCAAACATACAGGCGTTGTCCCTGTTATTGCCCACCGTCCAGGAAAAGCACGAAGTTGCGACCATAAAAAACACGGAATTTTGCGCTTCAACGAAATAATTGATGTAAATTCAACAACCGAAATAGCTGCGGTCTACAGGGCGAAACAAAACGATGAGATCGCTTTCCACATTTGTCTGTAAAAGCAGACAGATAATGCAACAATAATGTTGAAAAGTGGATTATTGATATCAATAAGTGGATATACTAGCTGCTCAGATTGTTTCGGTCTTTCTTTTCATAATTTATTTCTCTTATTTAGCAAAATTCTTATTTGACATGTTTATTGTTAGTTACAGATAAAAAAAAAAAATACAACCTGGAACTAGTAAGAACAAGAACTTGTGGGAACGAACTATATATCGGCAGAACTTGCGAACTACAGATGCATCAATGTTCGAACACTTTGATAACTAGAGAATGTCAATGGGCACTTAAGGAGTTCTCAGTGTACTCTTTTCTTATATTCTGCATGGAACTTGAACTATGGGAAACTTACTCTTTATGATACTTGAACTATTGGGAAACTTAATCTTTATGATACTTGAACTATTGGGAAACTTACTCTTTATGATACTTGAACTATTGGGAAACTTACTCTGTATGATACTTGAACTATTGGGAAACTTACTCTGTATGATACTTGAACTATTGGGAAACTTACTCTGTATGATACTTGAACTATTGGGAAACTTACTCTTTATGATACTTGAACTATTGGGAAACTTACTCTTTATGATACTTGAACTATTGGGAAACTTACTCTTTATGATACTTGAACTATTGGGAAACTTACTCTGTATGATACTTGAACTATTGGGAAACTTACTCTGTATGATACTTGAACTATTGGGAAACTTACTCTTTATGATACTTGAACTATTGGGAAACTTACTCTTTATGATACTTGAACTATTGGGAAACTTACTCTGTATGATACTTGAACTATTGGGAAACTTACTCTGTATGATACTTGAACTATTGGGAAACTTACTCTGTATGATACTTGAACTATTGGGAAACTTACTCTTTATGGTACTTGAACTATTCCAAAACTTACGCTTTATGATACTTGAACTATTGGGAAACTTACTCTGTATGATACTTGAACTATTGGGAAACTTACTCTTTATTGTACTTGAACTATTGGGAAACTTACTCTTTATGATACTTGAACTATTGGGAAACTTACTCTTTATGATACTTGAACTATTGGGAAACTTACTCTTTATGGTACTTGAACTATTGGGAAACTTACTCTTCATGGTACTTGAACTATTGGGAAACTTACTCTTTATGATACTTGAACTATTGGGAAACTTACGCTTTACGGTACTTGAACTATTGGGAAACTTATTCTTTATGGTACTTGAACTATTGGAAAACTTACGCTTTATGGTACTTCAACTATTGGGAAACTTACTCTTTATGGTACTTGAACTATTGGGAAACGTACTCTTTATGATACTTGAACTATTGGGAAACTTACTCTTTATGATACTTGAACTATTGGGAAACTTACTCTTTATGGTACTTGAACTATTAGGAAACTTACTCTTTATGGTACTTGAACTATTGGGAAACTTACTCTTTATGATACTTGAACTATTTGGAAACTTACGCTTTACGGTACTTGAACTATTGGGAAACTTACTCTTTATGGTACTTGAACTATTGGAAAACTTACGCTTAATGGTACTTCAACTATTGGGAAACTTACTCTTTATGGTACTTGAACTATTGGGAAACGTACTCTTTATGATACTTGAACTATTGGGAAACTTACTCTTTATGATACTTGAACTATTGGGAAACTTACTCTTTATGATACTTGAACTATTCCAAAACTTACGCTTTATGGTACTTGAACTATTGGGAAACTTACTCTTTATGGTACTTGAACTATTGGAAAACTTACGCTTTATGGTACTTGAACTATTGGGAAACTTACTCTTTATGATACTTGAACTATTGGGAAACTTACTCTTTATGATACTTGAACTATTGGGAAACTTACTCTTTATGATACTTGAACTATTGGGAAACTTACTCTTTATGATACTTGAACTATTGGGAAATTTACTCTTTATGGTACTTGAACTATTGGGAAACTTACTCTTTATGATACTTGAACTATTGGGAAACTTACTCTTTATGATACTTGAACTATTGGGAAACTTACTCTTTATGGTACTTGAACTATTGGGAAACTTACTCTTTATGATACTTGAACTATTGGGAAATTTACTCTTTATGGTACTGAACTATTGGAAAACTTACGCTTTATGGTACTTGAACTATTGGGAAACTTACTCTTTATGGTACTTGAACTATTAGAAAACTTACTCTTTATGATACTTGAACTATTGGGAAACTTACTCTTAAGGTACTTGAACTATTGGGAAACTTACTCTTTATGATACTTGAACTATTGGGAAACTTATTCTTTATGGTACTTGAACTATTGGAAAACTTACGCTTTATGATACTTGAACTATTGGAAAACTTACTCTTTATGATACTTGAACTATTGGAAAACTTACTCTTTATGATACTTGAACTATTGGAAATCTTACGCTTTATGATACTTGAACTATTGGAAAACTTACTCTTTATGGTACTTGAACTATTGGAAAACTTACTCTTTATGATATTTGAACTATTGGAAAACTTACGCTTTATGATACTTACGCTTTATGGTACTTGAACTATTGGGAAACTTACTCTTTATGATACTTGAACTATTGGAAAACTTACTCTTTATGGTACTTGAACTATTGGAAAACTTACTCTTTATGATACTTGAACTATTGGAAAACTTACTCTTTATGATACTTGAACTATTGGAAAACTTACACTTTATGATACTTGAACTATTGGGAAACTTACTCTTTATGATACTTGAACTATTGGAAAACTTACTCTTTATGGTACTTGAACTATTGGGAAACTTACTCTTTATGGTACTTGAACTATTGGAAAACTTACTCTTTATGATACTTGAACTATTGGAAAACTTACTCTTTATGATACTTGAACTATTTTGAAACTTACTCTTTATAGTACTTGAACTATTGGAAAACTTACTCTTTATGATACTTGAACTATTGGGAAACTTATTCTTTATGGTACTTGAACTATTGGGAAACTTACTCTTTATGATACTTGAACTATTGGAAAACTTACTCTTTATGATACTTGAACTATTGAAAATTTACTCTTTATGGTACTTGAACTATTGGAAAACTTACTCTTTATGATACTTGAACTATTGGAAAACTTACTCTTTATGGTACTTGAACTATTAGAAAACTTACTCTTTATGATACTTGAACTATTGGGAAACTTACTCTTTATGGTACTTGAACTATTGGGAAACTTACTCTTTATGATACTTGAACTATTGGAAAACTTTTGGACTAACAGAAGTATTCCCTAAAAGTATAAAACACCAGTTCTGTATGATAGGGCTAACTGAAATTTTCCTAAAATTAGAAAATTAACGGTATTTCCAAATATGCAATTCCAAATCTCAAAATAGCATTGCCCAAAATGAGAAAATTAACAATATTTGCAAGTATGGAATGTTTAACTGTAGCATTGTCCAAAATAGAACATTAACAATATTTGCAAGTATGGAATGTTTAACTGTAGCATTGTCCAAAATAGAACATTAACAATATTTGCAAGTATGGAATGTTTAACTGTAGCGTTGTCTAAAATAGAACATTAACAATATTTGCAAGTATGGAATGTTTAACTGTAGCATTGTCCAAAATAGAACATTAACAATATTTGCAAGTATGGAATGTTTAACTATAGCATTGTCCAAAATAGAACATTAACAATATTTGCAAGTATGGAATGTTTAACTATAGCATTGTCCAAAATCAGAAAATTAACAATATTTGCAAGTGTAGAATGTTTAACTGTAGCGTTGCTCAAAATCAGAAAATTAACAATGTTTGCGAGTGTGGATGTTTAACTGTAGCATTGCCAAAATTAAAAAAAAATAACAGTACTTGCATGTGCAGAATATTTAACTGAAGCATTGCCCAAATTATAAAATTAACAGTATTTGCAAGTTTGCAATGATTAACTGTAGCATTGCCCAAATTAGAAAATTAACAGTATTTGGAAGCGTGGAATGTTTAATTGTAGGTTTGCCCAAATTATAAAATTAACAGTATTTGCAAGTGTGGAACGTTTAACTGTAGCATTGCCCAAATTATAAAATTAACAGTATTTGCAAATTTGCAATGATTAACTGTAGCATTGCCCAAATTAGAACATTAACAGTATTTGGAAGCGTGGAATGTTTAATTGTAGGTTTGCCCAAATTATAAAATTAACAGTATTTGCAAGTTTGCAATGATTAACTGTAGCATTACCCAAAATCAGGAAATTAATAGTATTTGCATGTGTGGAATGTTTAACTGTAGCATTGCCCAAAATCAGAACTCTTACTACACCTACGTGAAAGAGGCAAGGCGTATTGAAAGCCATGATTCAGGGATGAATTACGAAGATTGAAATACAACGAAGAAGACAGAACGGAAGTTATCTGGAGGTGTCACGGAAGTAATTAAAGAATATTTACATTGAGTGTGGCGCTTGAGATAAGCAGAAACCACTGGAAGTGGTTGAGATTGAGAGCAAAGAGTGCGATAAGAAAATCGTGGAAAAACTACATCAAACACAAATCTTCTTTCCCTGCACGTATCACACAGAATTACCTGTTTCCTTTCTCTGGCCTCCTTTCATCTGGAAAAATGTAAATATTTAGCAGTCACCCTTCAGAACAACGTTTTTGTTGGCATTAAACTTCCCTATCCTTCCTTGCGCTGTTAAAATTGCTCCGTTTCCTGCTGTTAAAATGATACTAACACAGCAGGCGACCTCGCCTTATTCTTCAGATAGTTAATCATCGATGTAGAAATATGATTAAACAAAACATTAAATGGTTTGGCCAAGTAACACAACAGGCAGCACTAAACACAATTCACATCAGTCGATGCTTATATCCATTATGGAGGGCAGACCGCAGACAACGATCTCTGCATCCATCTCTCTTCTCTGACATTCTCTCTACTTATCTCCAGTTTAGGCCAATGCTTTTGAGGCTTTCCATGTCTTCTCTTCTCCATGAGTTTTGCGGCTTTCCTGTTTTCTCTTCCCCTGCGAGTTACATGATAGTGCCTGTCTTGCTAACAACACAGTTATCAACAAACGAAAAAAAGAACAGCAGACCAAGTTGTCATCCTACAAAAAAAAAGAAAAAGAATAAAAAGAAACACGGAATATTAGAAACACATGCAAAACGCGACAGCAAACAAAAGAGTAATAAATACACAGTAAATTATCTCACCCTCGACGTAAGCAGACAATGCATGAAGCAAAAAGTATAAGAAGTTAGTCATCAGGTTCGGTCCTTGCGCGGGTTATATAGTTTTATCTAGTCTGCTGTGTCCAATCTGTCAAATGTATAATTGCTCCTCCTGATGTATGTTGCTCTTCATTTAAAGCAGTATCACATCTAGTTAGCTTGCTTGCCTTCCACCTCCGCGTAAAGCATTTCTTTAAAGAAAAACTGTTGTCTCTTCACATACAACCTAATATGTCCTCTTGTCGATTATACAAGCATACGAAGCTTCAAGAGAAACTGCAGTGTTCAAGCTAAAGGTGTACTGGCATTTGAAAGTCCTTGTCTCTGAACGATCGCTGGCACATTATCTATCCACGTGGCTCTAGGTGTCTTTGGAGCCTTGCAGCCGCCTGCTATTGTATGAATGTAATGTTAACTCAAAGCCCTCAATATCTTCAGCGTGCGGTGAATGATCTATCTATATGGCCGTTGGCGTCTTGACAGACGGTTGGCAGCAAGCAATCATGATAAGTCAGTAGTTTGGTAAAGCATTAGTGTCTCATTCTGGGTGCTGCTTTACTGAACATCTTCTCTCGTGGCTGAATTTGTCAATCCTGGACAGATAGATCCATCCACAGAACGAGCAAGATGTATTTGCGGTACCTGGCCTTGTCTCTTTTCTCTTGCGCCGTTTGTCTTCTGAATTTGATATCAGCATTGTCCATCTACACCTTAAAAAATGATGGGCCTTGAAACAGAACGACCAGTTTGGCCAAGCCGATAGGTAGTGAAGAAAGAATGACAATCCACATTTTTAAAATGCTGCGTTGAAGATATTTGATGTCGGAAGGCGCAAATATCGCAGCGTGGCTATACACCACAATATAATGCAACAACATGATGATTCTGAGAGACTGATTTGACTTAAGGCAAGAAGTCGGCCTCTGAGAAAGAAGATCACGGGTTCCAATTCTTGCACAGTCGGTGGCTCTTTAAATCAGTGATTCCTTCTTGGCTTCGCATTCTCCAGCCTTTGGTTAGTGAGATCTGATGTATAGATCTCTCAGAGAATGACAAAAAATAGGAGGTCCAATTTGCACTCTGCGCACGTTAAAAACCATTGGTAGTTTAAAAATCGCAAAGAGTAAGTCAGATATTACCTCTGCCAGCTCAAAAATTGTTAAGAGATTGTTTTGTTTGTTTGTTTGTTTGCTTGTTTGTTTGCCTGTTTGCTTGCTTGTTTGTTTGTTTGTTTGCTCGTTTTTTTGTTTGTTTGTTTGCTTGCTTGTTTGTTTGCTTGTTTCTTTGTTTGCTTGTTTGTTTATTTGCAGGTTTGTTTGTTTGTTTGCTTGCTTGTTTGTCTGTTTGCTTGTTTGCTTGTTTGTTTATTTGTTTGTTTGCTTGTTTGTTTGTTTGCTTGTTTGTTTATTTGCCGGTTTGTTTATTTGTTTGTTTGTTTGCTTGTTTGTTTGATTGTTTGTTTGATCGTTTGTTTGCTTGCTTGTTTATTTGTTTGTTTGCTTACTTGTTTATTTGTTTGCTTGTTTGTTTATTTGCCGGTTTGTTTGTTTGTTTGCTTGTTTGTTTTCTTGTTTGCTTGTTGTTTGCCTGTTTGTTTCCATTCACCAGCTTTATATCTCTAGTGAAGTCCCGAGGGTTTGAATTCTGAGTGAATATCACTGTTTCTTATTTTTCTCATTGCCAGCTTTGTGCTCAGGTGCCTTCAGTAGTACTCTCATATTATTATCGTCAAGAGCTTTAACGTTTTGGATGAGATTTTCCTGTTGATTTTGCCGTGGCAGCAGCCATTTTTTGCACAGCTGTTTTCGATTTAAAAAACTGCCAATGGTTCTTTAACGTGCGCAGAATGACCTCCGGTTTTTTTGCCGTTTTCCGAGAGGAATAGACATCGGATCTCACTACCCAGAGAGGAATAGACATCGGATTACACTACCCAGAGAGGAATATAGATCGGATCTCACTACCCAGAGAGGGATAGACATCGGATCACACTAACCAGAGAGGAATAGACATCGGATTTCACTACCCAGAGAGGAATAGACATCGGATTTCACTACCCAGAGAGGAATAGACATCGGATCTCCACACCCAGAGAGGAATAAGTATCGGATCTCCCTACCCAGAGAGGAATAGACATCGGATTTCCCTATAAAAAGAGGAATGGACGTCGGATCTCCCCACCCAGAGAGGAATAAGTATCGGATCTCCCTACCCAGAAAGGAATAGACATCGGATCTCCCCACCCAGAGAGAAATAAGTATCGGATCTCCCTACCCAGAGAGGAATAGACATCGGATCTCACTACCCAAAAAGGAATAGACGTCTGATCTCACTACACAGAGAACAGGGGAGAATTAAGCCACGGAACCGATTTTATTTTTATTATTTTTGTGGTCACCGCCTGTAGTGGGAATCGATCCCGGGATCTTCTTGTCTAGAGGCCGACGTCTTACCTCTAGACCAGCCAGGCCGACGTCTTACCTCTAGACCGGCCCGCCCCGTTAAGAGATTAAAATCCATCCAATTACCTCTTCAGTTTTAGGATCTTTGCTACTACTTCGGAGTTCGTGTATCTGAAACTATCATCCGTGCTTTCGCTAACGTGTGGTGGCAATGTACGCGTTAGAAGCGGATCAGGACTCTGTGGAGTTTGTCCGATGTTTAATTATGATCACCTGTCGACTAAAATAAGCGTCATCCATTTAATATAATATTACTGGCGGACACTGGACGAATGCGAAATATTGTTATTTTCCAAAAGAAAAGATGTTTCTTTTTTTCACTTTTCTCTCTTCTATATTTTTAAAACTCGTTTCAGTAATCAAGAATGTATAAAGCAACTGGGGATTCGTTTTCTACACTCTTTGTCTAATTGCCACATTCTCCCTTACACTTCCCCGCTATCTTGAAGTTGAAACAACCGATAAGATGTATTTTCTAGTTAGAGCTGGCATGCATCAATCTGACAATAGCTTAGAACGTATACCAGCTCATTTATTGATGCATTTTATGTGCGCGTCATGAATCGGATACAACTAAGCCGATCACGATATTAAAGCAAAGTACATTGAGCAAAATCACGCTACAAGTTTGCTTCAAAGCGCAGATCGATTCTGTACTGTCCTCGGCAGATTACGGCCTTTCCCTTACGCCCTGTCAATCCGTCATTAAAACAATCCAAAGCAAAGAACTGCATATTTACTGCATTCTTCAACATAACAGCCGACTCACCACTACGAAGATGCGCGTAAACCACTCGTTAGATGTATTATTACGCCAGTTATATGCACAAATAGACGAATGAAGACAGTTCGGCCTACAAACTCCAGAACATGTTCTGCAAATATGTGAACGTACAGAGATCAAAGAACGAGAAATCAGATTCCAAGAAACACAAATGGTAGACAAATTATGGGCCCTGAGTGGTACATTCTAATGATTATATTTATAGAGGCACTGATATTTATGTATATTCATCAAAGCATGGGACATTGAGCGCTGCAGAAAAAGTGAAGATATTTACGACATAATGAAAGTGAGGCTCTTTCATCATCTCTATGGGTCACGGTTACGTTGACCTTACTGCATCCATGACCCCAATATAATTCCGTCATTTTTCTACCATTTCGGCTTTAAGGGACTAGAGGCTAGCGAGTAAAGCTCACGGGAATTCTAATGACGTAATAACACATCAACATAACACACAGAGACAGAAATGTAAACACACGCGTGGAAACAATGGAATAAGGAATATACAATTAATCAGCGCGTTTAACAAGGATTGAAAGTTTCAATATAACAACAGTAAAACATCTGCTGAAACTAGGCAGAGCATTTCTCTTTAACAAAATGACTGGGATGATTTTACATGAAATATATGAGGCATTCACATAGGTGGCCTGATCACGATCAGATGAGAAAAGAATATAATCGTTTGCCATGCGTGTAGTAAATAGCGACTAAAGAGGTTGGTGTCAGGGTTTCGTCGGTCCTACGGAGTTCCTGCATCTAGCTGAAGCCATCGGCAGCGCTTTCGCTAGTGTGTGGCAAACGTGCTTCATATTTGGGAGTTGTGCTGAGGAAGGCATTTGGGTACTATGAAGTTGTCCATTGTGAAATGAACATGATCTGTCGGCTAAAGTGAACGAACTTATTGAACTCTCGTGGTTTCCTGTATAATCAGCTTTACTTCAGCTTCGCATCTCTTTGCATCTTGTTGCATCTTGATGCCTTTACTTCTTTCCTGTATAAAGAACGCTGCCAAAGTGATGTGCTTTGAAAGTATAACGAATAATCATAATTATGGACATAAACTCTGATGGGAAAACATATAACTGAATCTGGTGAGTGTTTGGATAAACAAAATTTATTCTTTCCACTATGAACTCGAGTTTTCTTATTCATGAAATGGTCACAGTTTGAAACAAGTTAGCTCCTCGCGGGTCGACTACGGAACATAGGGAAGAAATAATAACGCCCCCAGCCTGACAATTCTCTGTTAAGTCTTGTTTTTTTTCTAAAACCCATAGTTGAGCATTCTCTATTAATTGTTCCTCTTCGTGGTTTTCTTTTTTTTATTTTGTAGTCTTCCTTGTTTTATTCTGTCACTTGGTGTCTACAGGAAGGTCTGACGCTGGAATCTTCATTCGTCTGTTCGAAACAATTGGAAAACGTTATCGTGTCATTGAAAAAACGCTACACTCATCACAGCCCATCTAAAAAAAACCCTGTCTCTGGGGAGATCTCCCTTTTCTTCTGTCGTCATGTTCAAGGATTCTTTAAAGTCTTGAAATCACCTTCTTCTTGAAGTATCCCTACCTCCTCTTTCTGGAGCTTTGCCTTCCATTAATGCACTTTCCAGCCATATTTGTCTTTTGACGTGATCAGAGTATTTAAATGTTCTCTTAGATGTTTACCAGTCGGTTCTTTTCAACGTTTAGGTCTTTTGAGACGTCTTCATTTCTCTTTTTCATTATCCAGGATATCCATAGGAGCTTTCTGTATTATTTTGTTTCGAAAACACCAATTTCTTTCATTGTTTGTTTGCGACATTTCCATGATTCACAACCATATGTTGCTATCGGGAAGATACATACTCTCAGTAGTTTTAATATTTCTGCCTTGTTGGTTTTGTGCCATATGCTTATCAATGTATTTGATTGTTGTGTTGCTATTGCTAATGCTCTGCTGGCCTCCTTCTGACAGTCTCCATTGTTAGCTGCTACAGATCCCAAATTTTGATTGTTAATAATTTCAAGTTATTTGTTGTTGGTGATGGTTTCGGGTTCGCTATTCTTGGGCTAAAAAAGTACATAGCAATTATTTTAAATTAATTTATTTTGTAAAAATACTGATGGCTCAAACTGTGTGGCAAGCTATTATGCTTGTTATTTGGTAAGTGGGAGTCCAGTGGCATTGTGGTTAGTCTATTCGGCTGCAGGCTTGACGGTTTGGGGTTCAGATGCTAGTTGAGGCTACCATTTTTTTCCCGATTATAAGGTTCTCGGGATCAATCCAGCCTCTTTAAATGGGGGCCCGATATATCCGGGAATACAAGGCGCAAGGAAAGGAATGGGCACCTCATGATGTTTAGACTTTATACAACGAAGTCAATAGTACATTTTTTACCCAGCGCCATATTCTGTGCGAATTTCTGACAATTTGTGTCGAAACTCCAAATATGTTTGAGAACCTTTGTTGTTTACCTTCCATTCTTGTCGTGTTTTAGAACCAGCACGTCTGAAACTCCTTGATCGAATTCAAGCCCAGACACCGTAAACATATTGCTTTTCTGGGGCTTGATTGCATGCAATTTTTAAGTCTAATTAATCGGTTTTCGTTTAATTGCTTTATTAACCTTGTCTGAGAGACAATTGTTAGTGCAACGAGTTTGTGCACTCTACTGCGATCTTGGTGTCTAATCAGACAAGAGAGTACCCCTGGTCTGGCACAATAATGATTACCCTATATACAAAGCTCACAAGAAATCATATTATTGTTTATGGCACTTGTGGAATTCTTCTTATATACTGCGATATATTTTCTTGTGTATATTATTACATTTGTTCATCTTCGATACAAGAAAAAATGTTTCACTTTTCGTGTACTTGGTTTTAACTTGTCATTATCCAGCTTGGTTGTTATTACAATACAGTTATTTTCCATCGTTTTTGTTCTACTTCTCAAATATTTGACTGTTATTTAAATATTTCTGGGTAACGGTGGGCTGACTATGGTTGAGGGGGAAACTGATAGGGCCACTGACATCTGCTGCGCATGTCGTTAAGAGGCGACTAAGGAGGGTTGCTTAATTAACGGGGAACATGTTGAGGAGGGGATCTGAGCACTGTGGAGTTGTCTGCTGTGCAATGAATATGATTTTACTAAACTAAACTCATTGAAAATAAAATAAATGAAACAAAGTTAAACTAAATTAAACTAAGCTAAACAGATTTAAATTAAACTAAATTAAACAAAATTAAAATAAAATAAACTAAATAAAATGAAATTAAATTAAACTAAACTAAACTAAACTAAACTAAACTAATGTAGTAAAAAATATGATTATGTCTTATTCTCGTGACACTTCGTTACTTTGTTTTCTTCTACAACATACAACAATGCTACCTATCTTGTCTAGTTGAGTGATTTCTTTGTTTCATAAATGTTCTCAACGTTACTTTACATTATAATTACTAGAGCTCTACTTCGTGAGATATTTATGATTGTTCTATTTCTTGAGGCGTTTCATATATTTCTGTGTACTTGAGTGTGACATTACATGTTGTTTACATGATGATGAATGCACTATTTCTGTCTATTTACTGCCAAGCCATTCTCTTAAGCTATCTGGTATATTTTTCTCTTTGCTTTCCTTTATCTCTTCGTTCCTCAATCTTCCCAGTTGTTACAATATATTCCAGTTGTTCTCTTCTCATTACATGGCCACACAATAAGATTTACAAGAATTATCTATTTTATAAGAAGTGTAAGTTTTATTTTCTTTCCCATCGAGTCTTTCATATTATTTCTCGGATTTGTGTGAACAAATTAATGGAAAATAAAAGCATTCAAATCAAAATTATCTTTCTCTATGGCACATAAAGATTTGCTGGCATCTGGTTGTAAGGGAGCTCCAATGACATGGCCACCTGTGAGCATACCGAAATGTTTCTCTTGTGTCAGTTACTAAAATTCAATTTGAGAAATAGCCAGACAAAACGATAGACTGAAGCTGGAATGTATATGTTAAGGTAGAAATTCCACGTGTTAATTGGGGGATTAGAGGACTCGTAGTTCCCAGAAGTTTATTCAAACATGCCCGACTCTTAACCGAAAGTAACAAGAGGGCGTTGAAATAAATAATCCCTCAGCTGTAGAAGAGAGCGGCAGGCGATCAAACGAAGTAGTTTAGCCAGTCACCACAGTCAGCTCAAAGATCTCATTACAGTCGCGAAGTGTCTGCTTCAGATGATAAGATTCGCAGGACGTCGAGAACTAAAGCTTACTTCCAACCAGAAATAATGAACTCACACCGGGGGATCTACTACAATGAACTATAGTCCAGCCTTTTCTCCTTTCTCTCCCTTAAACCAAAATCTGGGTTTTCCTTAAAGTGACGTCATATTGAAGAGGTCATGAATTTAAAGGGGAACTTCCTAGTTGAAGATTAGAATCCAGGTGAGCCTCATTTCCTATTTCATTTGAGATTTCCAGGTATTACCTCGAGATTCCCGGGCCTAGGTCCTTGTATAAAACAAGGAGGTGGTTTCGGTTAGGTCCCCTCCTGAGTAAATTCGTGGAGTTTGTAATCGGGTGTGAAGAATTATTTGCTCAGAATCTGAACACAAAGGAAATCTCTTCCAATAGTCGATATCCACAAACAGAAGTTAGTAGCGGGGGTGGTAAATGTATTCTTATGACAGCATTTGGGTTATCAGTAGGTCTTCTTCTTCTTCTTCCTCTTCTTTCCCTCCTCATTTGCCTTTCAGCGTCGAGGGGAGATATAATTTGCGGTCATTTGCTCTTCTGTTCGCATCTGCTGCTGTTATGTTTCCTAGTGCTTCTAATATTCCATCGACCCATCTTTTTTCGTGGTCGACCCTTGGGTCTGGTGTTCTCACAACGTTTGTTGAAGGCTCGCTGTTGTGTTTTGTTCTGTCTGCCTTGTCACGTGGCCAAACCATTTTATTTGTTGTTTCCTTATATATTCTATGGCGAGGGCTATTCCTAGCTTTTTTCTGTTCTTCATTTCTGATCTTGTCTCTCAGGCTGTTTCCTGTCATTCGTCTAACACATTTCATCTCTGTAGAGGTTATTTTTCTTATTGTTCTTGCATCTAGGGTCCAGGTCTGGCATTGGTAGCACAACGTTGGGATGAAGATTGTATTGTAGAGTGCTCGTTTTGCCTCCAGAGTTATTTCCTTGTTGGACAATAGTGGCGATAACTGTCCAATGATTTGACAAGCTTTGTTGCATCTTGATTTTATCTCTGCTGTTTGAGAATTATCGTTTGTCATTTGACTTCCTAGGTATTTGAATTCCTCTACTTGTTTTAGTTGTCTGCCTTCTATAGTTATGTTGATGTTCTGTTTATTTTTGGCGACATTCATGACTTCTGTTTTGTTGATGTTGATTTTCATGTTATATTTTGTGCCTGAGATGTTGAGTTTGTTTAAGTGTTCATGTAGGTCTTTTATTGTTTCATGTATTAGTGCCTGATCGTCTGCAAATAAAAGCTTGTTGATCTCCTCTGTCTCTGATGGGTTGGCTAGCTTGCATATATAGTCTATGTATGTAATAAACAGTAAAGGGGGGGGGGGATAGTACGCACCCCTGTCTTACACCCGATTTAGCTTCAAAGTGGTCTGTGTAGCCTGCTGCTGTTCTGAACCTGCAACTGCTGTTGATGTAGAGACTTTTAATGAGGTTGGTAGGATGTTGGCTTACTCCGTATGTTGTTAGTATCTCCCACAGTTGTTCTCTGTTTACTCTATCGAATGCTTTTTCCTGGTCAATGAAGGCTATGTATAAGTTTTGATTGTGTTCTGTCGTTTTTTCTGCAAGCTGTTTTAATGTGAATAGTGCGTTAGTACATCCTCTGTTTTTTTGGAACCCCATTTGAGAATCGCTTAACTGTAGTTCTATTATTGGTCTCAGCCTTTTTCCCAAGATTTTGGCGTATAGCTTTCCTACATGGCTGAGAAGAGATATACCTCTATATTGATTGCAGTCTCTTTTGCTACCTTTCTTTTTCCATGTTGGTATGATGATTGCCTGTTGCCAGTCTTCTGGGGCCTGTTGTTGGTGCCATGCTGCATTAAATATTCTGTGCAGCCATTGCACTCCTGTATCAGGAGGTGGATGGACTTAAAGGAAGATGTTTAAGATTAAATCAGAAAATGAAACGTTCCAGTGAAGGAGATCATCATCATCAAGTATCGGGCCTGCTGGCGTAAGTGATCATGTCTCTCCACAATTTTCGATCTCGACAGTTATTTATCATTTCTGTTGTTGACTTTCTGCCAAGCCATTCTCTTAAGCTATCTAGTATTTTTTCTCTTTGCTTCCCTCTATCTCTTCGTCCCTCAATTTTTTCCAGTTGTTACAATATATTCCAGTTGTTCTCTTCTCATTACATGGCCAAAAAATGATGATTGTTTCTTCCTAATATTGGAAATTAGCTCTCTTTTTGCTTTGGCCTCTTTCAGAACATTTTCATTACTCTTCTTAGCTGTCCATGGTATTCTCAACATTCTTCCGTAAAACCTCATTTCTACAGATTCCAGTGATTTTCCCGTTTGTTGTCCTATTGTCCATGATTCACATCCATATGTTAAGACTGGCTCTACATAACATTTAAGAACTCTTTTTAGAGAAGGAGATACCCACAAATAAATAAAATCACAAGTAGCCGCTATAAAGTGGGACGAGGTGTGCTAAAATAGATTTGTATATAGCAATGTATATAGTATCTTTACTGAACAGAGGACAGTGTAAGAAAATAGACTTGTCGGTAATAGGCCGTCGTCAAAATGATAAGACAACAAAAACACGCAAGACAATCCCATAGACAGATTTCTACTTATGTTCTGTCAGTCTTGTGACTTTATTTACCTTCTGCCAGAGCCTTGTGAATCTGAATAGCTTTAGTCAAAGCTTTGTGAATCTGGGAGTCGCGATAGCTCAGTGGTTAGTGAACTGGACTGCAAAGGATAAGGGGTAGGGTTCGATCCCAACCGACGGCTTCCGGGTTCACCCAGCCTTAAATGGGTACCGGATTTTTTTCTGGGAAAGTAGAGCGGCACGGGCGTAATACCGACCACATTCCCCCAAAAATCATGTGCCGAAGGTCGGTAAAATGTATGGTCACTAACACCATATTCCCTATACGCCACTTGGCGTGACGGGGGCTCTTTACTTTTTTTTTTACTTTGTGAATCTGAATGGCTTTAGTCAAAGCCTTGTGAATCTGAATAGCTTCAGTTAAAGCTTTGTGAATCTGAATGGCTTTAATCAAAGCCTTGGGAATCATTTTAGTTTTAGTCGAATGCATTGTGTGAATCTACCTAGTTTCAGTCCATTGCCTTTTGAATCTACCTAGTTTCAGTCGAATGCCTTGTGAATCTACCTTGTTTCAGTCGAATGCCTTGTGAATCTACCTAGTTTCAGTAGAATGCCTTGTGAATCTACCTAGTTTCAGTCGAGTGTCTTGTGAATCTACCTAGTTTCAGTCGAATGCCTTGTGAATCTACCTAGTTTCAGTCGAATGCCTTGTGAATCTACCTTGTTTCAGTCGAATGCTTTGTGAATCTACCTTGTTTCAGTCGAATGCCTTGTGAATCTACCTTGTTTCAGTCGAATGTCTTGTGAATCTACCTTGTTTCAGTCGTGTGTATTGTGAATCTACTTTGTTTCAGTCGAGTGTATTGTGAATCTACCTTGTTTCAGTCGAGGGTCTTGTGAATCTATCTTGTTTCAGTCGAGTGTATTGTGAATCTACCTTGTGTCAGTCGAGTGGCTTGTGAATCTACCTTGTTTCAGTCGAGTGGCTTGTGAATGTACCTTGTTTCAGTCGAGTGGCTTGTGAATCTACCTTGTTTCAGTCAAATGTCTTGTGAATCTACCTTGTTTCAGTCGAGGGCCTTGTGAATCTCCCTAGATTCAGTCGAGGGCTTTGTGAATCTCCCTAGATTCAGTCGAGGGCCTTGTGAGTGAAGCTTATTAGACATCTATCTACGTGGACATCTTATATCTGTTTGTTGTCTTGTCATTTTGACAACGACATAAGACCGAAAAGCCTATTATTTTGCACAGTCTTCTTTTCAGTTAAGCTGCTATATGCATTTTAATATTTGTATGTTTTTATATTCTGCTGGAAACTATTTTCGTTTGTCACTCTGGGTGCTGTGGATGCTGTAGATACTCCGACCTTTGTGAGAAAAGAGAGTTTATAAGAAACAATACACATTTTTTGAGGAACTAATTTTTGTTCGACGTCTAATTGAGACAGTACGAGCACCTTATTAACTGTAGCTGATTTTTTTTCTTTCTCATTTACATGAGAACTGTATTGCAATTTGCACTTCACGGCCCAGTGCATCCCTCTTGAACAAGCATTTTTTTAGGATTGTTACACTTAAAGAAAAATGTTAGGAACTAAACCCTGCCAAGAACATATAGAACAACAACAACAACTTAAATGGTTTGGCCACCTGGTCAGAATGAATCTTTACCAATCACCATCAAGGGCGTTCTTCTCGAGAATGCATGGGAAAAGACCAAGAGGAAGACCTAGAAGTAGATGGATAGATGCAGTGACAGAGACATGTAACAACAAAGGAAAATCACTAATTCAGACAATTCGAGCTGCTCAAGAACGAGAAATGATATAAACCACGACACCTTTTAAGTATCAGTGAAACGAGAAAAGAAAAGAAGACACTTAAATGTTGTTTTATTTCTTCAAGTTATCTTGTTATTTGATTGCACTTTAAAAATGACTCTTTATAAATCACACACCAGTTTGGAGATGGCGACTGTGATTTGTTTCTTCTTCAGATGTTTTTGTAGTTATTGCATAAATTAGAGAGCAGGTAATTAGACTGCCTTCGTTGTTTTCTGATCAGGTGGATGCTAAATCAACTGAAGGTAGGGTCAATAATTTTCTTTTTTCTATAGTGGAAAATTATAAATTTGTCCTGTACACCATATGGCAACTATACTGAGCATTTGTCTATTATGCCCCCGACATAAAGTTGCGCAGAAATGTTGATTTTCTTTAGCTGATTTTGCTGCCTTTTCTTTGCAATCATCAATGTGGACATCAGCCTGACTGATCTAAGAGAAACACCCTGCAAGCTCCGCTAGCGATTCGCCAGAAGAACTGTAATTCGTTTGATTTCAACTCAACTCACTGCAACATTCATGGACAAGATAAGACAAACAAGTTGGCAAAGGAAGGTGGCAAATTACACCAGCAAGATACAAGTACAGGTTGTGAGGAATAAAAGAAAATTTGTCAGAAATAAATGCATGAAAAAATGAAATACAGACTCCCAGGGTTACCACGAATGTGATACCAACTGCCAGTTCAAAAATAAAAAAGAGCAAGTAACAATTTTTAGACTCGGAATAAATCACAACATATTTAAGTACCGTCTTCTCAACACCTTAATACTGTCTTCTCAACACCTTAATACTGTCTTCTCAACACCTTAATACTGTATTCTCAATACTTTAATACTGTCTTCTCAACACCTTAATACTGTCTTCTCAACACCTTAATACTGTCTTCTCAACACCTTAATACTGTCTTCTCAACACCTTAATACTGTATTCTCAACACCTTAATACTGTCTTCTCAACACCTTAATATTGTCTTCTCAACACCTTTATACTGTTTTCTCAACACCTTAATACTGTCTTCTCAACACCTTAATACTGTCTTCTCAACACCCTAAAAATATGGATCTATGCGACTGTGACACAGGAAAAATGACTGCTGAACATCAGCTACAATAATGCCCAATATATGATGATCAGATAAAAGGCCCGTGTGGCCATCACCGGTACCACACCGGGACAAGCTGTATGGTGATGTTACCAGCGTAGAATATTGACATTTTATGGGGAACGAAAGAAACAGGGAAAGAGAGGAGGAGATAGAGAGATAGAAAAAAAAAGAAAGACAGAAAGAAAGAATTTCCACCCTCCCCCCTCATACATTTTTCAACAGATCTAATCATTTGAGATGAATGCCATCATTTTTTTTTTGGTTTAAAATAAAATATCATCATCATCATCAAGTGCCGGGCCTGCAGGCGTAGGTAATTATATCTCTCCACAACTTTCGATCTCGACAGTTTCTTATAATGTATGTTGTTTACTTTCTGTCAAGCCATTCTCTTTAACTGTCTGGCATCTTTTCTATTTGCTTCCCTCTATCTCATCATTCCCTAATTTTTCCAGTTGTTACAATATATTCCAGTTGTTCTCTTCTCATTACATGGCCAAAAAATGAAAATGGTTTCTTCCCAATATTGGAAATTAACTCTCTTTTTGCTTTGACCTGGGCGTAATACCGACCATTACCCGAAAAATCATGTGCCGAAGTAAAATGTATGGTCACTAACACCATATTCCCTATACGCCACTTGGTGTGACAGGGGTATTTTACCTTTTTTTACTTGCTTTGCCCTCTTTCAGAACGTTTGCATTGCTCTTCTTAGCTGTCCATGGTATTCTCAACATTCTTCTGTAAAAATAAAATATAAGATTCTTTAATATAAATAAATGAATCAAACAACCAATCATTCAATCAGTCAACCAATCAATCAAAGCCCTTCAGGATCCTTTTAGAACACAGGTTACAAAAAAATTCTCACTTAAAGGTTGTCTCTTTCTCTTATATTTAAGGCCAATGCTCTTTAGTTTCCATCACTTATCTTCTCAATTCCTTCCATCCACGTTTTCTATTTCCTTATGGATTCCAAGACAGTACCTGTACGTCTTGATAAACTCAGTCCATTTCCATTTCCGTGTATTCGTTTTTGTAACGTGTAATTCTTTCCCCCCTCCCCCCAGTGACATGCTGTTTACCTATCGACCACCAATCATTTTAATCGCCTCCTGCAACATGCATGGCAGGTCACAATATCTGCATTTTGTTCATGTGACGTAGTCGGGGCCGCGGTAGCCACACGGGCGAAGATTTGACAGAAGCTTGTTGCGCATTGTTAACATCTACAAACAGAACGTGATAATTTAACGCTAAAACACGTCATATAGGACACGATACTACTTTGTGTACTGTAATGTTAATAACCTTATTACGGCGAGCACGTTAACAAACATGACTATTTTTGGAAGTAGAGGTCAGCGCGTCCGAACAGCTAAGCTGTCAGCACTCGATTACTGACTACTGGGGTTTGAGTTCTAAACCAGAGTTGATCAAGACACTACACACCCCACTCATGACATTCGGAGAAATAGATGTATGTCCAGGTATGGAGGGGATTGGTGGAGGGGGTAGAGCAAACCGAAACAAAGAATTGGCAAGAGAAAACCTGATTTGTCGTGCTCAAAAATATCGCAGCTTTGATATCAATTACGACGGAACTCAATAAACGTCCTTCTTAACGTGAAAATAATAAGAAAAAAGAAACACAGCTGCCCATATTGCTTTGCAGTGTCAGTTGTGGCAAAAATGAGAATGTCGACAAATATCAAATATAGAACAGAATATTGACTTTTAGAGACATGAGGAAGAAGAGGCAGGAGAATAGGAAGATATCGAAGAGGAAGAGAAAGGGGGGGGGGCGAAGAAGACAAAGAAAAGGAAATAAAATAAGGAGAAAAAAATAAGAAGAAAAAAATAAGAAGAAAAAGTAAAATAAGGAAAAAAAATAAGAAGACCAAGTAAAATAAGGAGAAAATAATAAGAAGAAAAAAGAAGATGAAGAAGGAAGCTGAGCTCATTCTGTTTTTTCACCTCGATCTACATTCATTTCATTTAGAACGATCGCTTTAGTGTTGAGATAAGGTGTTCACCCAACAACCCAACCAGAAGGTACTCGGTTCGAACCACTTTTAAGCGACTGGCTTCCCTTTGACAGTGGCCCCCTGACCTCAAGATAGGTGAGACTACCTAGTCCTAGCGAAGACGAGCGACGAAATGGAGGCCTCGTTTTGTTCAAGTTGAGCACGTTAAAGAACTTCAAAAGTTAAAGATTACCTCTACGGTGTGGTAGGCGTATGGGGAATATGGTAAACGTGACTTTGTGTCTATTTTTAGAGTTTCGGAAAACCCTGAAACTTTATCGGGCCTTACAAAAAGATTCGCCACTACTGTGAATCGAATCCGGATCTTTTTGATCATAAGCGAACACACTAACCATTCAGTTACGGAACCTTAAAATAATTAGAACTCTGAACAGGTGAAGACTGAAAAGAGTAGGCTTTATACCGCTGCCTTGGCAAGGAAAAAAAAAATCATCTTCCTTCTTCCACTAGCTTTCTTAAATTACCAATTAGATTTGATCAGTAATACATTACCGCACTTAACATGAGCCGCGCTGGCGTTCTGTCAGATCTAATACCATTTGACAGTAGAACTCAGTATACGATGTTACTCTTAAGTTAGGTTTCATGCATTGAAATATAACCAGTAACGCGTCCAAACATTTCATGGATCCCAGGCCGTGCAACGGAAGCCGCGATAGCTCAGTGGTCAGTGAACTGGATTACAAAGGACAAGAGGTAGGGTTCGATTCCAATCGACGTTGGTTTCCGGGTTCACCCAGCCTTAAATCGGTACCGGATATTTTTCTGGGAAAGTAAAACGGCACGGGCGTAATACAGACCCCATTACCTCAAAAAGCATGTGCCGAAGGTTTGTAAAATTTATGGTCGTTAACACCTATTCCATATACGCCACGTGACGTAACGGACCTCTTTACTTTTTTTTTTAGGCCGTGCAACGGAGTTCGTGCACGTGGGTCAGGGTTCTTGTCAGAGATTCTCAGTATTTCGAGGAGAAGATCGGAGCACATATGGATGTGTTCCGAGTTTAGTGGTGATGATCCTAACATAACATAACGTAATATAATATAATATATGATAACTGGACGGTCATGCACTGCGCTGGAATCTTTCTGTGTTAACATAAAAGTGTATCAGAATACTATCGAAAATTGTAAGAGTATAACGATTTACGATGGAAACTAAAGACAAAGCTTTCTTTCTCGCATCTTCATAATGGATGTTCTGTCAGTGTTAATCCTTCACCACAACAAAAATGCTCTGACATTTAATGCCAAAGTGAAGAAAAACACTGTGTAGTAAATAGTGGCAGATTAATAATTACCACAATTTTCTCCAAAAACAGACCATCTCCAGAAATTCTGGTGTATGAAAACCACATGTTTGTACGCGCATTACATCATCACATAGCTTCCTTCACGTCTGTTTTCCGGAACTGCGACTCTTAAGAAAGCTTGAGAAAATAACCATTCACACATCTGTTTGTAAATGCTGGCATTTATGCTGCACATTATACAGGATGTGCCTGTTTCTTGCTAACGAAGGTTTAGTTCGTGGCTTTCATTATGTCTCTCCCCTGTTGTACTCTAGCACGTGTAGTTCAAACGAGTCACTAATTCTATTGGTTTGTACATTTTTGTTTACACATAAGGACAAAAAGAAACATAATTCATTAATAAAAGTAAATAAAGTACCCCCGTCACATCAAGTGGCGTATAGGGAATATGGTGTTAGTGACCCTAAATTTTACACACCTTCAGCACAAGATTTTTGGGGTAATGTGGTCGGTATTACGCCCGTGCTGCTTTACTTTCCCAGAAAAAAATCCGGTACCAATTTTAAGTCTGGGTGAACCCGGAAGCCGTCGGTTGGGATCGAACCCTACCCCTTGTCCTTTGTAGTCCAGTTCACTAACCACTGAGCTATCGCGGCTCCCATAATTCATTAATGAGTAGGGAAAACAGACGACAATGAGAGATACGATTTTTTTTTCGACATTCACCTGACGTTCATACCATCGTCCGCTCCTAGAAGGACGTTAAGTGAGCGTATATGCTCTATGCTGTAGTTTGTAGCATAAGTGTGACGTTAGCACCTTTCGACCCAGGCATCCGACTTTAGCAAGATATTTGGAAATACTGGGTTAAGTTACCTCTTTGTCGCTTGACCAGACTAGTTAGCCTGTAGAGTTGCCATGTTGGCTAATTATTTTCGACTTTTAACTGCTAACGTTTTTTAACATGCACATGAGATCGTTTGCTTTTCGCCGTTAGAGACCAAGACATCTGAGACTTCTACCCGTAGACCTGAGGAGGGTAAAGTCAAGAAGAAACCAAGACATCTGAGACTTCTACCCGTAGACCTGAGGTGGGTAAAGTCAAGAATAAACCAAGACATCGGAGACTTCTACCCGTAGACCTGAGGTGGGTAAAGTCAAGAATAAACCAAGACATCGGAGACTTCTACCCGTAGACCTGAGGTGGGTAAAGTCAAGAATAAACCAAGACATCGGAGACTTCTACCCGTAGACCTGAGGTGGGTAAAGTCAAGAATAAACCAAGACATCGGAGACTTCTACCCGTAGACCTGAGGTGGGTAAAGTCAAGAATAAACCAAGACATCGGAGACTTCTACCCGTAGACCTGAGGTGGGTAAAGTCAAGAATAAACCAAGACATCGGAGACTTCTACCCGTAGACCTGAGGTGGGTAAAGTCAAGAATAAACCAAGACATCTGAGACTTCTACCCGTAGACCTGAGGTGGGTAAAGTCAAGAATAAACCAAGACATCGGAGACTTCTACCCGTAGACCTGAGGTGGGTAAAGTCAAGAATAAACCAAGACATCGGAGACTTCTACCCGCAGACCTGAGGTGGGTAAAGTCAAGAATAAACCAAGACATCGGAGACTTCTACCCGCAGACCTGAGGGGGGTAAAGTCAAGAAGAAACCAAGCATTCGAAGGGAAAACCCAACCCGTCTGTTTTAATGTTCGAACCGTGGCTTGCTGCATGCTTGGTGCTTGCTGCTTGCTTGTTTGCTGCTTCCTTGCTTGCTGCTTTCTTGCTGCTTTCTTGCTTGCTGATTGCTTGGTACTTGGTGCTTTCTTAGTGCATGCTGCTTGCTTGCTGCCTTTTTGCTTCTTGCTCGCTGCTTGCTTACTGCATGGTGATTTGTGCTTGCTTGTTTGTTGCTTCCTTGCTTGCTGATTGCTTGATGCTTTGTGCTTGCTTGTTTGTTGCTTCCTTGCTTGCTGATTGCTTGATGCTTTGTGCTTGCTTGTTTGTTGCTTCCTTGCTTGCTGATTGCTTGATGCTTTGTGCTTGCTTGTTTGTTGCTTCCTTGCTTGCTGATTGCTTGATGCTTTGTGCTTGCTTGTTTGTTGCTTCCTTGCTTGCTGATTGCTTGATGCTTTGTGCTTGCTTGTTTGTTGCTTCCTTGCTTGCTGATTGCTTGATGCTTTGTGCTTGCTTGTTTGTTGCTTCCTTGCTTGCTGATTGCTTGATGCTTTGTGCTTGCTTGTTTGTTGCTTCCTTGCTTGCTGATTGCTTGGTGCTTTGTGCTTGCTTGTTTGTTACTTCCTTGCTTGCTGATTGCTTGGTGCTTTGTGATTGCTTGTTTGTTGCTTCCTTGCTTGCTGATTGCTTGATGCTTTGTGCTTGCTTGTTTGTTACTTCCTTGCTTGCTGATCGCTTGATGCTTTGTGCTTGCTTGTTTGTTACTTCCTTGCTTGCTGATTGCTTGATGCTTTGTGCTTGCTTGTTTGTTACTTCCTTGCTTGCTGATTGCTTGGTGCTTTGTGCTTGCTTGTTTGTTGCTTCCTTGCTTGCTGATTGCTTGATGCTTTGTGCTTGCTTGTTTGTTACTTCCTTGCTTGCTGATTGCTTGGTGCTTTGTGCTTGCTTGTTTGTTACTTCCTTGCTTGCTGATTGCTTGATGCTTTGTGCTTGCTTGTTTGTTACTTCCTTGCTTGCTGATTGCTTGATGCTTTGTGCTTGCTTGTTTGTTACTTCCTTGCTTGCTGATTGCTTGATGCTTTGTGCTTGCTTGTTTGTTACTTCCTTGCTTGCTGATTGCTTGGTGCTTTGTGCTTGCTTGCTGATCGCTCGCGTGCTTGCTGTATGCTTGGTGCTTGCTGCTTACTTGCTTGCTGCTTGCTTGCTTGCGTTCGCCCAATGACTAAAGGAGTACATCTCTTCGTCATCCGCCCTTAAAAATACGCCAAGTGGGCGTGTCTGCGCTGTGTTGTGTTTTGCATTATAACTGTTATATTTGCACCTTTCGGCCCAACACATTCGACTTCAGCACGGGTTCGAACCGTTGACATTCTTTTCTAGGACCGAAGACTTACCCAGCCCCCCCCCCTTCCCCCTCCACCCTTTCCTACAAACTAACCTTAATCCTAGATAATGCGAATACAAAGATGGATAACATAATCTCCCTACAAGAAGAGCAGAAGTGATAATATACAATGCATTTGCTTAATCTTGTGACATGCTGAGTATAAAGAAAGAGAACCGGAAGGGGTAAAATTGAAAATAAATTGCCGGCATTGAAATCTTTTGTCCACACCAAAACCTTAATGAGCAGCCAGAAAATGACAACTTCTAGAGCACGCCGGGAGATTTCATGTGACAACTTAAGCAAACTGCGTTTTCATGAAAGCAAAATCCAGCAACATCAAAGATATTTATGCTCGGAGTGGCTGATGGGATACGACAGCCATCTTTTTTGATATATTGACGAGGATAGAATGAGGTCGCACGAAACAGTTTTGGGAGACGATTGGACATTTTGACGCCTGCTGTCTGCTATTGTAGTGGGCGTAGTCCGCGTGCTGTGATAACATTATATAATTTTCAGTTATTTATACTTACCTTCAACCAGTACATGTTTAAATGAGAGAGAAAGAGAGGGAGAAGATCGTGTGATCTTACTAAGTTACTTAACCCTACTTTAGAGACATGTTCATATAACGATCGCAAGGTTACGAAATTCTTGTCTTGTGTCAGCACTTGATTCAGTGTATGAACACCTGGCGCCTGACAACTACAGAAGTAGTGCAGGAATTAACCAGAGACTCATAACATGTGGCTTTCGAAAGGACTGGTGAACCAGAACTATTTAGATCTACTCCATCTCTTCGCAGTGCTTCTAGCCACTGACTAACCAGTCTAGTTTGACAAAGTGAGCAGAGATTGAAGAGGAAAGGCAACCTGGTACTCCAAAATGCTGTGCTGAAGTCGGATCTGTTTGGATAAAAGTCGCAAATAAACGCCAACACAAGACATCAACGCCCACTTAACGTCCTTGTAGGGACGAATGACGAGGTAGACAATCGATTCCTTGACTGGTCATCGCGGGAACGTCAGAGAGAAAGAGATTGATTTGCCCATCTAGAAATAATGCCGTGCGGTTTTTTAACATACAAAGCAATATATTAAAAGAGGAGAAGGGAGAAGAGCAAGAGGCAGACCCAGAGTAAGATGGACAGACAACATTTAAGAAACGCTGCAGCAACAGTTGACAATGACTGAAGCCGTCAGAAAAACGAGAACCAGAACTTTGTATCCCCCTCCTTTCAATGCAACCCCAATTTCCCCCACTCCCACACCCAAACAAAAAAAAAGTACCGATGGTTTTAAAAAAAAAAAAAATAACAGAAAATGGCCAATGTTCCACGAGGCGTGATGTAATTCTTTCTTTAGAGTGACGGAAGAGAATTGGCTCCACGTCACTGTTCGAGAGCAGTTCTGAGACATTTCAGAATGCTAAATTTATATATATATATATTCAATAAGTATTTAATATAAAGTTACGGTAACGTAAAAGCAAAGAGAAATAAAAAAACATAGATAGGGAAACTTTTACGTAAGGACAGTCCACCAGCAAAAGACAATTCTCATATTGATGTTAAGATCTTTTCCCTAGAACTTAAACGATTCAACTTAAAACAAATATGTCTTTCGGATAAAAGAGATGGGAGTTAAGATGGGCACAGCGAGAAACGAGAAACTTAGTGGCCGTGTAAGAAGACTTTTCAACCAACACAGAGCTGGAGTCGTCAGTCGCTGGACACTGCGGGACTTGCTGGGTAGGGGATCTGGACACCTATGGACATGTTCGGAGCTCAATGATGATAACCCGCAAATAACTCAATAACTCATATACGTCATATAACCTACAAGTAGTTCAGGGTGATGCCGAACGTATTAGAAATGAGGTGTAAAAAAACGTAAAGAGCCATGTCACGGCAAGTAGTGTACAGGGAATATGGTGTTAGTGCTCATCATTTTTACAGACCTTTGGCACATTTTTTGGGGGGGTAATGTGGTCGGTATTACGTCCATGCCGTTTTACTTTCTCAGAAAAAAAAAACCCCGGTACTCATTTAAGGCCGGGTGAACCCGGAAGCCGTCGATCAGGATCGAACCCAACCTTCTGTTCTTTGTAGTCCAGTTCACTAACCACTGAGCTATCGCGGCTCATGAATCAGATGTACTTACCACTGTTCGGACTGACAATGCCTTCACAAAGTGAGAAAATTGTCTCCTGTGTTTTAGTTACTGCCAAATATTTCATTTCTTTAGATGCTATTTTACCGCTGGGTACCATGATTGCAGTCGTGCCGATTTCTAGGTACCTAGTCTGGTACATTGTGTATATGTGGTTTTCTCATAAATTCCTTCATTGATCGTTGTTACATGATTCAGTGCTGGCTCTTTCAGCAGCCTCTTGTTTCTATTGTTGTACTTTTATGTAAGGAAGTCTACGAGAGTGTTTATCCTTAGCTTGTTTGTTCGTTTTTATATGCATGTGTCTTTGTTGTCATTTTGTTTTGTGTTCATTCTCAACCGGGTAACCAGGTAAGGAATAGCAAAATACACGCATGCAGGACTCATCTCATAACTCACACAGTCGCAATAACTCACACAGTCGCAATAACTCATTCAGTCGTAACACTTCTATTCTATCTATCTATTGACTTTTCGAGCCGTAGCCGGTCCATACGGCGTAGACCAAGATACACCTTCTCCTATCTGAATTTTTGTTCTAGCAGTTTTCTTTTAAAGATATTTTAATAATTCTTCACAATTTGAAAAAATAAAAGCAAATAAATGTTGCATACAGTTATGGAAAAGCGTACTGAAAGTCACACTGGAAGGGAAATAACAAGGTAAACAGGAAAAAAGCAACCAAAATCTATTAATAATTGAACTGAAAGTTATGGATTTAGCACATGAAAAGGGTTCATCTGAAATAAAATTGCTTAAAATGTGCCAGAGTTCATAATGATTTTGTTGGATGAAACGAGTCGCATGCAAACCTAGGGAATATGTAGTGACAGACTCAGAGAATACTAAAAGGTTTGTTCCTAATCTTTCGTCATGACTAGAGTTACCGTTATATTCCAATTTGCTTCAGTAAATCACGCTGTTTATTAAAAACTGTTTTGATTAGTAGAACAATAACTGAGTTAAGAAAGCCTTAGATTAGATGCAAATAGAGTGGTAAACAGAAGGTCAGAAGATAATTTATGATTGATTAATGAACTATCGTTCAGGAGGGACAGAGAAGTAGTTGACTATAATGATCTATGAGGGAGCAGAACGTGACTGATGTGAACAATTTTAGCACTCAAACAAGTAGGTGAGCAAATAAATATATACAGTTGTAGACTTTGATTTTGGCCTGTAGATAGTATTGATATCCATTACTTGTGACGCTTTCTACATAGAAACCAAGAGGTAGTCCTAATAACTGGTGCTATTCAAAAATAATGTCTGAAGCCAAGTCAATCGAAGGTTTCGTTTTAGGGATTCTGCACCTCCGTTACCATGTTCGTGCTTTGTTGGCTGTATTCACTATGTTAATCGGTTGTTTGTGGGTGCATTAATTGTTGTGTGTGGTACGTCATCATGATGGTTGATCGTTTATCACTAAACCGGCCGTACGCTAATAATGAAGGGCGAGATGACGGAATTTTGTTCGTGACTTTGCAGCCCCAGTGTGACTCACGGATTTCATGTTGGTCAGGAGGGATGTTGTCTAGATCCAAGACTGTGAGATCGAGGGTAGACTTGTGGACTTGTTTATCATTTCACATATTCACATTGCTGGGGAGATCTCAGCGCATACGGATGATTTACGGTTCGATGTACGCTGTGGATAATCCAACGAATAACTGTTCTTCATATGTTCGGTTTTGGAGGCAAAAACGATGTCCTAACATTATTTACATTTTTTTAAAAAATAGGACGAGATCAACATTTTCGGGAGGACGTGAACTTCCGATCAATATGACGGATAGGTGACAGGAACCATTATAGCTGGTGTCTGAAAAGTGTTCCTTGTTGCAGTTTCCTCATATTCCAAGTAAAGCTTGCTGCAGGAGCTTCTGAGTTAAGTGCTCTGTGCACACCGTGAGCTGTGTGTTTCATCCATTTTGATCATGTTTCGATATTCCGATTGCTTACCATGAATGATGATATCGTATGACAGGCAACAGTTGGATGTGTTCACTTTCTGTGCGGTTTCGCCGTATGTCTTTTGGCGTGTGATGAGACTGCTATGATGGGAACTGCAGCTACATTTCTTTGTAGGGGGAAATGAGATATTCATTCGGATGATTCCACTGACACGGGCGGTTGAGCAATTATGGATTTTAATTCGTTTGCAGTGATACCGGGACCTTCCATAACCATAACCATACTGTCTGAAGTATCGCACGAATAATGAAAAAAACAACTGGTAGTAATGTTGAACTTATCGTGTAATAATGTTGAATAATCTTGTAATAATGTTGATTAATCTTTTAATAATGTTGAATAATCTTGCATTAATGTTGAATAATCATGTAATAATGTTGAATAATCATGAAATAATGTTGAATAATCTTGTAATAATATTCAATACTGCAAATGAAATATTGATTTTTTAAATCGATCACTCGGTTCCATTGCAGAATGATGTGACGTCAAATTGTCCTTGTAAATAATCGATGCATACGTCACATGCACACATCATCATTGTACTCGATGAGCACTCATCAGCACTATAACCTATTTCTTTATTACAAAAGACAATCTCAGCATAGTGCACAATCTCCATTGTACATTTTACAGTCTAACCTACTAACATTGTGCTGTTGCAATCATCAGAACTCAGACATGATCAGGCAATTTATTGTTAAAACCAAACCACGTTTATAGTTACAACAAAGTGTTAGTAGCCGAACCACTTTTATAGATATCAAACAGTGTTAATACCACGCTTATGTGTGCACTATTGTCAATGGTAGATAAATACATGTTGTTTGAGGTGGTCTGATAGACAAACACATATTACTTGAGGCGTTCATCAGTTTTCTAACAGCCTATCGAAACCAAAAATGTGGTGACACGATAGGAACTATAAGTTTAGTACACACCGCCTCTATAAATTTAGCTGCCAACATACATATTCTACAATTTGTCAGCGACTTGTCGTTAATGTTTCCTGATTGTCTTTATTGGGAGTCTGCAGTTTTCAAGAAATGTGTCTTGGAGTACGTGGACCTTTTTCTAATCTTGAAACTGACAAGACACTGTTATTACTAGCAGAACAATTACAAATAAGATGTACATTAATGAATGTGTCAGATATGAACTGTAGAGAACAACAAGTTTCTATGTGAACGGACGAAGTGAATCTTGAATATAACGATTTTACGTGTGAACAAAGTCTGAAATCAACGAAACAGTAATGGAAATAAAATAAACAGGTGTTGTTCTTATTTACGTCCTTTGGTGTATTTGAAGGCCATGTTGTCATTGTTGTCTGTTATAGTGTGCTCAGTGTAGCTAATGAACCAAGCACTAATTCATTTATTCATTCTTTGATTCAAGGCCCATGCAGAGAGGTACTCCATTACGCTCGAGCTTGCGTGATGTGAAACAGCCTTTAATCTGTTTCCGTGCCACACAGTTAAAGCAGCCAGAGTCTTTTACCTTTGTCTACCTCTATCCATCTGACCTTCTATTTTTCCGGTTGTTATTAAGTATTCTTAACCCCGCCCCTTCTTCGCACATGCCCTACTGGTCTGACCTGCCTGTTCCCAATTTGTGTTATCATTTCGTTCATCTCTTCGTTCGCCTTTTGTAGCACCTCCACATTTAATTTTGTTGGTGTTAGATGTTTCATTGCCTTTAGCAAGTTTCTCAATGAAAAAAAAAATCGCATTTCAATGGATTATATCCAGCGTTGCATTTCTTTGTTTACTGTCATGATTCGTAACTATAAAATATAATTGTTTCCATATTACATTGTAAATCTTTCTTTCTAACTTTCAGTGATAATAACTTGCTGCATAACATAATTTTCATTTTGTTTAAAAATATTTTTGTCCTCTGTGATTATACATCTCCGCATCGAAGGTTGGCTACCCTGGAGCGCCATTCCACTATGTCTCTTGCTTTGATGGCCCAGGTTGTCATAAGCTAACTTGTCCATCTTTTTATGTTACTCGTCCATGTTAGTCTTGGTCTGTCTATTTTAACTTGTATTTTCCCTTCCAAGACTACTTTTAGTATGCGGTTGTGTCCTTTAACATTCCACATTAATATACATGCTGACATGTAATTGCGAGTATATACAATGCCACTGTAACGTAAATGTAAATGTTGTTTTCTTAGCGTTTACCCTTTAATTTGGCATGTATGCGTTGTCTCACTAGTTTACAACAAGATATCGTTTGTCCTAAGTAAATGCGCATTGGCTTTTGTGAGGGAATGATGCAATAAGATAAATGATACTTAACCAAGCACGAGAGATCTATTAAAAGCTGGAGATAGTCAATATAATCTCTGGTGTAAAAGGGAGTGGCGGAGTGTGTGAAACATCAGAGTGCTACACCACAAAATTTGAATACGGGGAGTACCAAGCTCATTCTTGATACCATATCGTTCTCTATTCATGAAGCATGGACATGTTTTTGTCAAATTTGGAATATTTAGCTTATCTTTAGCGAAACAATAATTTACTGGTAATCTATATTCTATTATTTGGTGATGATTTGCTGTAGCATCTAAACAAATACCACCGACTTTAAACCGATTAATAGTGAAATGTTATGTCTAGAGAATCTTGTTATGTGGATCTATGTGGACTATGAACAAGGCTACACACAAAAATCTATCTATTGACCTTCCGAGCCGTAGCCTGTCCATAGGGCGTAGACCAAGATACTCCTATTATCTAAATTTTTGTTCTAGCATTTTTCAATTATTTTAAAGATATTTTATCAAATCTCGCCATTTGTCTCTGTTCTGCGCAAGCAGCTCTATCTCATTGAGGGAGCCGATTCCTGCTGCTCTTGCCTCTCTCAGCAATGTTCTTCTCAGTGTCTCTCTGGGTCTTCCTCTTTTCCTCTTACCTGTTGTTTCCCACACGAGGGCTTGCTTTGCTATTCGGTTATTATCTCTTCTCATCACATGTCCAACATGTGACCATCGTCTTTTCTTTATTACTGAAGATATTAGTGGCTGATTGACACACACAAAAATGAAGCCTTATAAGTGTATATTTAACGAAGAATATGATTACGGGAATGAGTCTGTTGGATGGAGAAGAACGCAAATAAATAATCTCTGAAGCAACTGAAAATGAATAAAACAAATGGTTTAATACAATACCATCAAAACTAATGCGACACTTTGGGCATATAACATGGACAAAAATATGTTGAATGTGTTCTTGAAAGGAAAAGTAGGGGGAAAAATAAACAAAGACAAAGATTGTGGACTGGCAATATATATAACTGGACCGGTAAATCAGGCATGCAGTGCAGCCTATTAATTATAATAGGTTATAATTATAACTAATATTAATAAAACATTCCTATGCCAGCTAAACAACAAATGATAAATAGCATTTTCATACAAACTTTGTGCTATGAAAGTCAAACTGACCCTTTCTAAATTACATTTAAGAAAGATCAATACATGTGAGATGCGATGCTTGAGAAAAGTAACAAACAACACAAAAAGAGATAGAATACCACACGAAACCATAAGAAAAATAGTAGGAACAAAACCCTGCCAAGAATATTTAGAACAACAACTTAAATGGTTTGGCCACCTGGTCAGAATGAATCCTTACCAATCACCATCAAGGGCGTTCTTCTCGAGAATGCATGGAAAAAGACCAAGAGGAAGACCCAAAAGAAGATGGATAGATGCAGTGACAGAGACATGTAACAACAAAGGAAAATCACTAATTCAGACAATTCGAGCAGCACAAGAACGACAAATGATATAAACCACGACACCTTTTAGGTATCAGTGAGAAGAGAAAAGAAGAGGAAGAAGATTAATCAAAATAAGAAAGAGAGGAGTGTGTCGTTCTATGGCAGCTAACCTTCGTTACAGTCACGGCGCTTGTTAAAGAATAACTTGGTATTCTTCTCCTTCTTTCCTTCCTCATTTGCCTTTCAGCGTTGAGGGGAGATATAATTTGCGATCTTTCGCTCTTCTTTTCGTCTCTGCTGCTATTATGTTTTCTAGTGCTTCTAATATTCTGTCAATCCATATGTTTCATGATCGACCCTTGGGTCTGGTGTTCTTGCAACGTTTATTGAAGGCTCGTTGTGTCACGTTTTGATCACTTTGCTTTGTCACGTGGCCCAAACATTATGTTATATAAAATATATAATTTATAAAATGTCTTTATATATTCTTTTGCGGTGTTATTCCTAGCATTTTTTTTCTCAGTTATTCATTTCTGATCTTGTCTCTCAGGATGTTTCCTATCATTCGTCTAACACATTTCATCTCAGCAGTTGTTATATTTCTTGTTCTTCTTGCACCTAGGGTCCAGGACTGGCACCGGCAGCACAAAGTTGGCACTGTAGTAAAAGTGAGTGTAAGTTTGCAACTATGTCAATGTAATTTCCGTGCTCTGCCGACTGAGGTAATACTCAGTTATGAGATTTGATCAACATTCATCATCATCAAGTACCGGGCCTGCTGGCGTAGGTGATCATGTCTCTCCACAATTTTCGACCTCGACAGTTATTTATCATTTCTGTTGTTGACCTTCTGCCAAGCCATTCTCTTAAGCTGTCTGGTATTTTTTCTTTTTGCTTTCCTCTATATCTTCGTCTCTCAATTTTTCCAGTTGTTACAATATATTCCAGTTGTTCTCTTCTCATTACATGGCCAAAAAAAAGATGATTGTTTCTTCTAAATATTGGAAATTGGCTCGCTTTTTGCTTTGGCCTCTTTCAGAACGTTTTCATTACTCTTCTTAGCTGTCAATGGTATTCTCAACATTCTTCTGTAAAACCACATTTCTACAGATTCCAGTGATTTTCTTGTATGTTGTCCTATTGTCCATGATTCACATCCATATGCTAAGACTGACTCTACATAACATTTAAGAACTCTTTTTCTTGTTTCTATCGTCAAAAATGGGAGCCGCGGTAGCTCAGTGGTTAGTGAAATGGACTACCACGGACAAGGGGTAGGGTTCGATCCCAACCGACGGATTCCAGGTTCACCCAGCCTTAAATGGGTACCAGATTTTTTCTGGGAAAGTAAAGCAGCATGGGCGTAATACTGACCACATTACCCCAAAAATCATGTGCTGAAGGTCTGTAAAAATATAGGGTCACTAACACCATATTTCCCTATACGCCACTTGGCGTGACGGGGGTACTTTACTTTTTTATCGATAAAAATGGATTGCGTAGTATCTTCCTCATTTTTTGTAAAACAGCTTTTGCTTGAGCCATTCTGCATCTCACCTCTGTTGTACATCTACTAGCTGAGGCTAACAAAGTTCCCAAATATTTAAATTCATTTACCTATTTTAATATTGTTCCACTTGTCTTTATTTTGCACTGAGGTGATCTCCTTTTTTTTTGTTGTTACCATTACTCAACATTCATATAGCTGTGAAATATTTGATGATAGAGATTACCATCATCATAGAAGTGCTCTTCTAATAAAGTAGAACTTGAGTCACTGAGCATGAAAATGCAGGCATCGATTAATAATATAGAAGCTCCCGTAACGAGAGAATGATAAGAATATATTAGAGGGTTATTGTAACAAGTGTACCATTAGTTCACAACCATGTAGAAAAAGACAATAAGAAATGAAAATTTTTGTAGAGGAAAACTTCCGAGGTGATAGATAAGTGAATCATTTCAGAGGAAGAGGTTTGATTACAACACTCGGGAAAAAAATCACAAATAATCAACAACAGGAATAAATAAAGAACAATAGACGACCCGAAGCAGGATTGAACCCAAACTCTTCGGCTGTCGGAACGTCTATTGTTCTTGTTTTTTTACAGTTGTTGATTTTTTTCCCCTCAGTGTGGTAAGCATACCTCTTCCCCTGAAACCATTCGCATATAAAAAGAGCACTGCAAACTAATATATAATAAATTAATATGATAAAACAAATCATCATCATCATCGAGTGCCGTCTCCGCAACGAAGGTTGGCTACCATGGAGAGCCATTCTGCACTGTCTCTTGCTTGGATGGTGCAGGTTGTCATAGGCTGATTTATCCATCTTTTGATGTTACTCGTCCATGTTAGTCTTGGTCTGCCTCTGCCTCTATTACCTTGTATTTTCCCCTCCAGGATTACTTTTAGTAGACTGTTGTGTCTTTTAACATGGCCCAAAAATCGCATTTGTCTTGTTTGAATTGTGCTTAGTAGTTCTCTTTTCATTTTTAGTTGTTTTAAGACTTCATCGTTTGTTTTCTTTTCCTTCCATCCAATTCTGCCTATTCTTCTATATATCCACATTTCAAAGGCTTCAATTCTCTGTTCTGTTTTCTTGTCTAATGTCCATGTTTCTGCACCATATAGGAATATATGGGTAGGTGATCATGTCTCTCCTAAACTTTTGATCACGACAGTTATTTATCATTTCTGTTGTTGACCTACTGTCACCATTCTCTTAAGCTGTCTGGTAACTTTTTTCTTTGCTTTCCTCTATCTCTTCGTCCCTCAATTTTCCCTTTTGTTACAATATATTACAGCTGTTCTCTTATCATTACATGGCCAACAAATTATGAATAGGGGATAGAGGAAAAAATTCAGTCAGGGGAAATTATAACAAACATACCCATGTTCACAGTCTAATATTGTTGGTTAAACCAAATTATAACACACATACCCATGTTCACAGTCTAATATTGTTGGTTAAACCAAATTATTACAGACACACCCATGTTCACAGTCTAATATTGTTGGTTAAACCAAATTATAACACACATACCCATGTTCACAGTCTAATATTGTTGGTTAAACCAAATTATAACAGACACACCCATGTTCACAGTCTAATATTGTTGGTTAAACCAAATTATAACAGACATACCCATGTTCACAGTCTAATATTGTTGGTTAAACCAAATTATAACACACATACCCATGTTCACAGTCTAATATTGTTGGTTAAACCAAATTATAACACACATACCCATGTTCACAGTCTAATATTGTTGGTTAAACCAAATTATAACAGACACACCCATGTTTACAGTCTAATATTGTTGGTTAAACCAAATTATAACACACACACCCATGTTCACAGTCTAATATTGTTGGTTAAACCAAATTATAACAGACACACTCATGTTCACAGTCTAATATTGTTGGTTAAACCAAATTATAACAGACATACCCATGTTCACAGTCTAATATTGTTGGTTAAAACAATTTATAACACACATACCCATGTTCACAGTCTAATATTGTTGGTTAAACCAAATTATAACAGACATACCCATGTTCACAGTCTAATATTGTTGGTTAAACCAAATTATAACACACATACCAATGTTCACCGTCTAATATTTTTGATTAAACCAAATTATAACACACATACCCATGTTCACAGTCTAATATTGTTGGTTAAACCAAATTACAACAAACATACCCATGTTCACAGTCAAATATTGATGGTTAAACCAAATTACAACAGACATACTTATGTTCACAACCTAATTTTGTTGGTTAAACCAAGTTACAACAGACATACTTATGTTCACAACCTAATATTGTTGGTTAAACCAAATTACAACAGACATACTTATGTTCACAACCTAATATTGTTGGTTAAACCAAAGCAAATTTTTTGAGGAATTTCTCTGGAGTATAAAGAAAAAAGGGAGAATGGAATGTTTACAGAACTTCGAAATATCTGCAAACAAACAACAACATATAACATAGAAATAACACCATATAATAAAGAAAACACTAACATTTAACACAAAACAGCAACATATAACATAGAAAACAACACCATATAATACAGAAAACAACAACATAAACGCAGAAATAAACAACAACATATAACAGAAAACAACAACATATAACAGAGAGAAAAAGCATATAACACAGAAAACAACAACATATAACACAAATCAACAACATATAACACACACAAAAACAACAACATATAATACAGAAAACAACAACAAATGAAACAGAAAACAACAACATATAACACAGAAAACAACAACATATAACACAGAAAACAACAACATATAACACAAAAAACAAAAACACATAACACAGAAAGCAACAAAATATAACACAGAAAACAACAACATATAACACATAAAACAACAACATATAACACAGAAAGCAACAACATATAACACAAACAATAGACGTCCCAAACTTCGGTCAAAACCGCACTCTTGGACACAGCGCTTTGCCATGAGAGACATACATTTTAGCAGACTGCCAGAGATAAGTAACCTAAGAAAGATTGCTATCACAAGTGATGTCTTTCATGCATGTGCCATCCTGTAGCTAGAGCAAACATTTACGACAATATTTCCGGAATAAATGTATAGACACAATTGTATATCTGGACTTCCCGAGCAGCATCGCCACATACACAAGGTACAATGTTGTTAAGACAACATGGCAAGTAATCTCCATTGATATGGGGCAATCGATTCGCTTAAACAGACAGCTGACTTCATGAGAGAGTCTGGAATCCTACTCTGATTGAGTCTTGATCGCAGAGAGAGATCTCCATTGCTTTAGACTAAAGACAATAATTGTAAATAAATATTCCTGGACTTGTTTCCCCGAGTGCTGTAAATATGTTAATGTTCTCCATTTGTTTGTTCTTCTTTCGCCTCCAACGTTTCTTTTCCAAATAAATATTCACACATTTATTATTACTACCTTTTTTCTCCCGCGCACTCGAAGACAGTATAAAAGTAACGATTACATTTCTACCAATACCATTTGCCAACATATTTATCGATCTACATAAAACACTTTCCAAAAAGGAAGGATACTCTTATCGTATGGCATCATCATAATTTGCATCCCCTCATTTTTATTTAGAAAAGCAGACATTTTTGGCCAATGAAAACAGTTGAAATAATTATCGTGCCATAGCTGTGACTTCAGGCTTCATTTAGATCATTGCTAGGTTCTCAGATTTAAAGTGGTCCGTATTATGCGCTTGAGTCCATTTTATGATGAGGTCAGGTTTCCGAAGCGTTCATTGTTCCCTGAAGTAGTGATAATCTAAGCAAGAGTGCCAGTTACATTGTTAAAAATGAACTAACTCTGTAATTATGTGTAAATATCGATGTTACACTACGGATGATGAGGGTACAATTTCAGGTTCTGAGAATCTGGAGTCACGCTCGGTAGTTGCAAATACGGGTCTGCAGTAAAGCTGACAAAAGGAAACGAGGAAAAATTACATTGAAAAAAAAAAGTAAGATTTCAGTTTTACGGTGATAAAACCATCATCACATATTTGAGTACCGTCTCCGCATCGAAGGTTGGCTACCATGGAGCGCCAATCCACCCTGTCTCTTGCTTGCTTTGATGGTCCATGTTGTCAGAAGCTGACTTGTCCATCTTTTGATGTTACTCGTCCATATTTTGGTGTGCCTCTGTCTCATTTTAACTTGCAATTTTCCTTCCAAGATTACTTTTAGGAAGCTGCTATGTCTTTCAACTTGTCCCACAAATCTCATTTGTTTTGTTTGATTTGTGTCTAGTAGTTTTCTTTTAATTTTTAGTTCTTTTAAAACGTCATCGTTTGTTTGTTTTTCTCCTTTTCATCCAATTCTTCCCATTCTTCTATAAATCCGGGAGCCGCGATAGCTCAGTGGTTAGTGAACTGGACTACAAAGGACAAGAGGTAGTGTTCGATCCCAACCGACGGCTTCCAGTTCACTCAGCTTCTAATGGGTACCGGATATTTTTCTGGGAAAGTAAGGCGGCACGGGCGTAATACTGACCACATTACCCAAAAATCATGTGCCGAAGGTCTGTAAAGTATATGGTCACTAACACCATATTCCATATACGCCACTCGGCGTGACGGAGGTACTTTACTTTATACTTCTGTAAATCCACAATACAAAGGCTTCAATTTTCTTTTCTATTTTCTTGTCTAATGTCGGTTTTCTTGTCTAATTTATGTTTTCTTGCCTAATGATAGACATAATAGTAAAAAAAAAGCAACAAGAAAGGTTTCACATGACTATTCAGAAAACAGAATTATGATCATATCGAAGAAACAATCATCACCATCATGCAGCATAAAAATAAATAGGGCAAATCTGAAACAAGGGCAACGTTTCAAATGTTTGTGCATAATAATAACATCAGATGGAAGATGCACCACAGAAATAACAATCAGAATACCTCAGGCCAAAATAGCATTTCAGAAAATAAAAAATATATTATGCAACAAATCTATGTCAATAGAGGTGAGAAAGAAAGTTCATCGATGCTATATAGAACCAATTTTGACCTATGGAAGAGAATCATGGACAGTAAACAAACAAATGAAAAGACGATTAGAGGCCACAGAGATGGGATTTCTAAGAAGAATGTTGTAAGTTCTCTGGACAGCTAAAAAGACCAATGAGGAAGTTCTCAAAGAGGCCAACACAAAAAGGCAGCTCCTAAACAACACCAGATAGAAACAATCAACATTTTTCGGGCACATCATGAGAAGAGGAAAGTTGGAATACATGGTTACAACAGGCAAAATAAAAGGAAAGAGAGATCGCAGACGACAAAGAGAGAAAATACTGGATAGCTTGGTGTCATGGCATGGAAAAAGGTCAACAACAGAATTGATACGATGCACTGTGGACAGAAGATTGTGGAAGGACATGATCGCCTACGCCAACCGGTATGGCACATGATGATGATGATGATGATGATGATGATGATGTCTAATGTTCATATTTCTGCACCATATAGGAATGTTGTGAAGATATCATATTTTGTTATTCTTAGCTTTAACCCTGGTGTTGTTTGTTTTGATGTTAGTATATTTTCATGGTATTAAAATTTCTTGTTGCCATTCCTATTCTTTTGTTTATATCAGTTTTACATTTCCATCACTAATTATAGTATGTTCAAGGTAGTTGTAGCTCTGAAATATCTCCAAGTCTATTCCTTCAACTTTAATATCTACTTGTAGGTTTTGAGTGTTTTCTTTATTCGTGCACATAGTTTTAGTCTTTTCGATATTCATATCCATACTTTTTGCTTGTCATGTTTATTTCATTAAGTAATTATTATAGATCTATAGGATTTTCTGCTAGTAAAACAGTATCATCAGTGTATCTTAGGTTATTGATTATCTTTCCTTTAATGTTTAGGCTTGGCATGTCTGCAATGTTTATAAAGATTTGCTCAGTGTATAGATTGTACAAGAGCGGACAGGCTACCTGAGCTATCGTTGATGACGGTCAACCAATGGGTCGGGCGGACATCATCAATGCCCTCCGAGATGTGGGAAGGGCACAGGACTTGGACAACCATGAGTCCACGTCACTCCTTTGGATGAAAGAGATGGGAGTTAAGATGGTCACAGCAAAAACGAGAAACTTAGTGGGTGTATAAGAAAACTAATCAAGAAACACAGAACTGGAGTTGTCAGTCGGTGGCCACTGCGAGACTTGCTGAGGAGGAGATCTGAGCACCTATGGATATACTTTACCATGGTGACTACCTTAGTTTCTGCAAAAACAGAGCGATATACATCCATTTTGCATCGCCGATTGTGACGTTAGCAAGCGGAACTGCAGTGCGAGCCAAGTCGGCTGCGTGTGCAGCAATTTCAAGCGACATCCCCGATAAAAGAGTGCCCACAGTCATCTCTTACTCCAATACACTCAAATAAATCATAAATCGAAAATAAAACAATTATCACAAACTGACAAAAACACAGAAAAACGGTTTTAATGATGGCACTGTCAAATGGCCTGCGACCACGGCCGCTACCTTCATCATCATCATCATCATCATCATCAAATACCGGGCCTGCTGGCGTAGGTGATAATGTCTCTCCAAAACTTTCGATCTCGACAGTTATTTATCATTTCTGTTGTTGTCCTTCTGCCAAGCCATTCTCTTAAGCTGTCTGGTATTTTTTCTCTTTGCTTCCCTCTATCTTTTTGTCCCTCAATTTTCCCAGTTGTTACAATATATTCCAGTTGTTCATTACATGGCCAAAAAAATGATGATTGTTTCTTCCTAATATTGGAAATTAGCTCTAGTTTTGCTTTGACATCTTTCAGAACGTTTTCATTACTCTTCTTAGCTGTCCATTGTATTCTCAACTTTCTTCTGTAAAACCACATTTTTACAGACTCCAGTGATTTTCTTGTTTGTTGTCCAATTGTCCATGATTCACATCCATATGTTAAGACTGGCTCTACATAACATTTAAGAACTATTTTTCTTGTTTCTATTGTCAAAAATGGATTGCATAGTATCTTCCTCATTTTTTGGAAAGTTGCTTTTGCCTGAGCCGTTCTGCACTTCACCTATGTTGTACATCTACTACCTGAGGTTAACAAAGTTCCAAAATATTTAAATTCATTTACCTGTTTTAATCTGGAGGATGCATACAACAGGGTACCATTTGAATATCCCATGCATATGCTCCTCAAACTGGCGGCGCACCCCTTCCTCATTAGATGGATCGCCGCAGCACTGTTTCAGAGGAAAGTGTTACTCAGATGTGGAAGTTGGTCTTCCGAGCCAATATCCATTTGTCCAGGGCTGCCACAAGGCTCACCATTGTCACCAGTTCTATTTAACGTGTACACAATAACGATCACGGAACAACAGCTGGTTGGGAGGGGAAGAACTATGACTTTTGCTGATGATATTCTGGTATATCGACAGGGAAGAGACAGACGGGGAATCGCCTCCACAATGCAAGACGAACTCGATCGCATTTCTACCTGGTGTGGGGTTTCAGATGCCTTGGTTAATCCTAATAAAGCATCAGTTTCATGGTTCTCCCTTAACAATCATATCGTTAATACGACTACACCGATAGTACGAAAGGGAGCTGATGATGTGACCAGGGACAAGTTGATGACATACCTCGGAGTTAAGTTTGATCGCAGCCTGTGTTTTCGTGACCGCATCGACCATGTGATAACAAAATCCCGAAAGAATTAGCCGCCTTGACAGCTGCCAACATCGAGCAGAGGCTACTTACTCTTCTGTTCCAGGGATTAGTCCCCGCACCAATCGAGTAATCGACCTGGCAATTCTTACTGTCAGTACGACTCAAATTGATAGGCTGGAGAAAATACAAAATGAAGCCATGAGCATTATCCTGGGATGTACGAGGCACACTACTGTGTAGCAATGAGGTATATTCTTGACTTTCCAACCATGGATGACAGAATCAAGATCTGGAGAGCACGAGTGACCAAGGCTTTCAAATGGTTAGAGTCACAAGACTACACCCACGCATGTATACTGAGTGATTCGATGAGCATGATTAAAAAAGTGGAGGCGGGCTCTGTACGCATGCAATGGGTAGAGTCGTTGCAGAAATCCAAAATACGTAAGGTCACCTTTGTCTTTGTCCCTGGACATGCGGGAGTACGAGGAAATGAAAGAGCGGACAAGTTGGCTAGCTGCGCTGTCATTGAGGACGGGCAACCAATGGATCGGGGGGACATCATCAATGCCCTCCGAGATGTGGGAAGAGCACAGGACTTCGACAAACACAGATCCACGTCACTTCTTCGGATGATGGAAATGGGAGTGAAGATGGGCACAGCCATAAATGAGAAACTTAGTTACCGTGTAAGAAGACTTATCAACCAACATAGAACTGGAGTCGTCAGTCGCTGGACACTGAGGGAATTGCTGAGGAGGGGATCTGAGCACCTATGGACATGTTCGGAGTGCAATGATGATGACCCGCAAATATCTCAGTAACTCAATAACCTGTTTTAATATTGTTCCATTTTGTCTCTATTTTTCACTGAGGTGAAGTCTTTTTCTTCGTTGTTACCATTACTTCTGTCTTTTTGCTATTAAGGCAGAGTCCTTTATTTTTGCTTTCTTTCACTTTAATGTTTAACATTTCTTTTAACTCATTTTCACTGTTAGGGATTAATACTGTATCATTAGCATACCTTAGGTTATTTATATTATGATCTCCGATTGTTATTCCAGGCATGCCACTTATGGATCTTAAAATAATCTCTATCTATTGACCTTTCGAGCCGTAACCGGCCCATAGGGCGTAGACCAAGATACACCTTCTCCTATATGAATTTTTGTTCTAGCAGTTTTCTTTTAAAGATATTTGATCAAATCTCGCCATCTGTCTCTGTTCTGGGCAAGCAGTTCTATCTCATTGATGGAGCCGATTCCTGCTGCTCTTGCCTCTCTCATCAATGTTCTTCTCAGTGTCTCCCTGGGTCTTCCTCTTTTTCTTTTACCTGTTGTTTCCCATATGAGGGCTTGCTTTGCTATTCGATTATTATCTCTTCTCATCACATGTCCAACGTATGACCATCGTCTTTTCTTTATTACTGAAGATATTAGTGGTTGATTGGCGATTTCTCTAATTTCCTCGTTTGTTTTGAATTCGTTCCATTCTATACCAAGTATTTTCCTTAGACATTTATTTTCGAATGCGTTCAACTTTGTTTCTATATCTCTTGTTGTTTTCCAGCTTTCACACGCATACGTAAGGGTTGATAGTACATTTGATTTGAATAGCCTAAGTTTTGTGTTTGTGCTAATGAGTTTTGATTTCCACAACTTTTCAAGGCTTCTGAAAGACATTGCTGCTTTAGCCAGTCTGATTCTAATTTCTTTGCTCGTATCCCCTTCTCGATCAATGTGACTTCCAAGATAGAACTATCTTCTATAGAAAAATAATCTCACTATACATATTAAACAAGTCTGGTGACAGCACACAACCTTGCCTAACACCCTGGTTTATTTGTTGAAACATTCCCAATTGATTTCAACCTACCTTCATATAAGTCTTTTATTTTAAAAGTTATGCCTGCCTTACTTTTTTCCTTATTTCCTCTATCTTTGCTCTTTTGAATTCTGTGTTCATTTAATCCGCCAAATTTTATTTCTTTAGACTTTAGAACGGAATGGCGTCAATGTAGGTGGAGCATTGCCATATCTGCTCAGCCCCTGTTCCAGCAACCATCAATGTGTTAATCCTGATCGTTCTTATTGGTCTATTGAAGGTGTTGCAATCTGTATAAATGGCGCACAGCTCATAATGCACACTTCCGGGTCGCTGTAACGGTCGTCGCTGGCAGCACGATCTAATACGTGCAAACTTCACAATCAGTGAAAGCGTGCCCCAAGAATCGCTGTCCCAACAAATGAAATTAGACCTCCATCTTAGTCAAACGTTCAATCCAACCGCAGTGTCAGCTGGTGGCAAATCTGGAGTCCAATACAGATCACACATCCCGTTCCAGGGGAAAGCCAGGACCTGGTACCGTTCCACTTTACGGCCAGTCGCATGCAGCACTACCTCAGCGCCGGGCGTCAAAACCATGTTGACTTTGTGGTCAGGTTAATGCGACCGGTCTACCGCTGTCTCGGTAAACGAAAATCCTGATCAGAGAGAATCAATTGAATCCATATGCAGTAAGTATGCCACTAGTCTTGAGCCTGATTCGATTATACAGCCATCTCGGCCTGCCGCACCAACATATTCATATGTGAGTGTCATGTCGAAGCACACACAATTTATATATATATATATATAATATACATGTGTATGTACACACACACACACACACACATAATGTATCTATTTATATATTGACCTTTCGAGCCGTAGCCGGCCCATAGGGCGTAGACCAAGATACTCCTTCTCTTATCTGAATTTTTTGTTGTAGCAGTTTTCAATTAAGATATTTTATCAAATCTCGCCATTTGTCTTTGTTCTGTGCAAGCAGCTCTATCTCATTGAGGGAGCCGAATCCTGATGCTCTTGCCTCTCTCAGCAATGTTCTTCTAAGTATCTCTTTGGGTCTTCCTCTTTTCCTCTTACCTGTTGTTTCCTATATGAGGGCTTGCTTTGCTTTTCGGTTATTATCTCTTCTCATCACATGTCCAACATATGACCATCGTCTTTTCTTGATTACTGAAGATATTAGTGGTTGATTGGTGATTTCTCTAATTTCCTCGTTTGTTTTGAATTCGTTCCACGCTATACCAAGTATTTTCCTTAGAGATTTATTTTCGAATGCGCTCAACTTTGTTTCTATATCTCTTGTTGTTTTCCAGCTTTCACACGCATACGTAAGGGTTGATAGTACATTTGATTTGAATAGTCTAAGCTTATAGGGTCGAAAAAAACTAACACTACTATCTTCTACTGCTAATTTACACATTCTGTATCAGGTCTACGTATATAATGTATAGGGGCGTCTAAATTTGCTCTATCTTGGGGCGTGGGATACTTATGCGCCTTCTCTGAAGCGGATATAGCGACACTTAGAAATGGACGCTTTGTGAGAGGAAAACGTGTAGCCTTCCTCTCTCGTCTGTGGCCTGCCTGATGCAATAGTTTCACGACTGGTACAGGAGAAATAAAGGATGCCGTGAATGGCACAATTGTTGTCAGACCAGGGGGAGCTCCGAGGTGACAAACATACATTATACACACATTTACTTTAATCTCTCTCTCTCTCTCTGACTCTCTCTCTCTCTCTGTCTGTCTTCATATCTAACATTGGGAGTTGTTGGGGGGAACCACTGACAAGCTTCACCAACTTCCTCCGTATATCTCTATCTTCAGTCATTCTTTAAGGCTCTGCGAAATCGAGGCCTATTCGTTCTGTGTTCTTCTTATCTCTTTCCTATCTATCTATCTCTCCTTCTCCCACCTTTCACAGTTCCTTGAGAACAAATCCTTGTAGTTTCTACGCCAGTCGATCAAGATATGTGGCCAAATAATTTCATTGTGTACGTTTGTGGCTTTCCCAAAAATAAAACATACTACAAAAACAGAGAAGACAAAAAAAAAAGAAAGGTAGATACTCTGAACCAGGACTCGAACTTTGTCTTCCAAACCTTTGCCACTAGAAATGACTTCACCAACATAACAATGAACTAGCGGCGATGCGCTGTGTCTAAGAGAGCAGGCGAGGATACTGATTCTGGCTGTCTCCTGCTTTCTCATACTTTTTGTGGATTTCTTCGGGTGCTGTAAAAATACCAACTCCTAAATAATGTAAGAGCATTTGACAAGGGCCTGTTACGTTTTTCTCCTTGTGTTTTCCACTCCACTGCGCACAACTAGAGTCTAATTTTTCTGATTTAACTTTGCAACGTCATTCGCGCAGGCCACTAAATCTAGGCTTCGCATGTACTGTAGGAATCATTTTCTCGTTTCAACCAGAAGACACTAGTTGATCATTCTTTATTTTACTGAATCATTAATTTGTTTATTATTATGTGCAACAATTAGCCTTCTTCCTTGTCGCTCGAATGAAAAAGAAAGTTCGGCTGATACTACGTGTCAATTTACAACGTTTTGCGATTATTAGGCTTTTGACCACACCCTACATTGGATTTTGTTTCAGCATTTTTAATGGAGTTCCTCTTCTTATTTTAGATCCTTACATATTACGCCAGGCTGTTTAGCTTGTTTCGATGATACAAGATAAGGAGGCCGAATGAGTAATATCTTGTTCACAGCCTGTCTATAAATAACATCAGAGAGATCATCTTTAAAAAAAAAAAGAGTTCATAATGCCATCTATGCCGACGACTTAGCTCTTTAACATCTGAAGTTTACAATGCAACAGTAAGTAGCCAAATGAATGCAGATGACACTGTCCTCGTTGCAAAAGTAGACACTTCACTGTCTAGTTAAAAAAAAAAAATAACTGAGGAAAATTAATACGCGCAATACTCTTCCTCTCAAATAAACCTCATTGCCCCAAACTAAAATTAAATAGTAAAAATCGACAACTGAATGAACGACACACATATCTAAGGATAACAGTTGACCACCGTTTGACATGGAGAACTCAGATAGGAGGAATAAGACAAAGGGGGGGGGGAGGAATATAGTAAAAAGAGAAAAAAAGAATGGCAATCATGACACATTTTCTGGCACATCTTGAGAAGTAGACAGGAGTGTGTTAATGACTCTCTACATGGGGAGTGTGCTAAAGACTCTATACATGGGGAGTGTGCTAAAGACTCTATACATGGGGAGTGTGCTAAAGACTCTATACATGGGGAGTGTGCTAAAGACTCTATACATGGGGAGTGTGCTAAAGACTCTATACATGGGGAGTGTGCTAAAGACTCTATACATGGGGCGAGAGAGTCCAGTCTCAGAGTGTTGTATTGCTGATGGGCGAAGATCAACAGACTCCAAAACCAAGCAATGGGTATTAATCTGGTGGTATGAGATCAACACTTGTTATAGATTTGGAACATAACACACACTTGAAATCAATGGAAGACAGAAGCGACATCATGACTCAAGAACACAGTGAAACATTTAGAGGATTGACTAGTCATCTCATGCAACACAGAATAAATGGTTTTGATAAAAGTAGACTAAAGTAGAAAACATTATGGAATCAACACAAGCTATGCAGAAAGTAGACTCAATAAACTCAATGACGACATCTAGATAATTTAATAATACATGCAAAAACAATCATCGTGGAGAAAATAGCATCTTCCTGAAAGAATAAAGAGCATTTCCGACATATTGTATAAAACAGCATGAATAGACAAGAAAGGAAAGTAATAACATTTTGATAAACAGAAAAACACTAGCCAAACTCCTCCTGGGCACATGCTCACACAGATTGATCATGCAACAGAAAATGGAGGAGCAGGAATGTTCACAAATACCTTATAAATGGTACAGGGACAATACAACTCTCCGCTGCAACATGGTGAAAATGGTGAAGCAACGTTAAGGTGGAAGATCTGAGAACTGCAACTGAAACTTTCTTGGAGGAGAAGATTGAAGAAGAAAACATTACACTGAGGCTCTGTCAGTAGTTGAGGAAACATGGAAACAAAGACTTGATCATCTAAGAGAAACACTCTACAAGCTCTGCAAGATATTCAGAACTGTAATTCAGTGGATTCTATCTCACTACAATATTCCTGGGAACTATGCGGCAGACAAACAAGCGAAGTATGGTGGCAAATTACACAAACCATATACAACTTATGAACATTCAAAGAGAGTTGTCAGGAAGAAATGCATGAACATATGGTGTACAGAATATGAGGAGTATCAGAGATATGTTACCTACTGTCAACTCAAAGAAAAAAAAAACCAAGTAACAATTTTTCGACTTCTAACAGGTTGAAGTATTGCCATTACAACACCCTAATGATGGGAACCTGTGATGAGCGTGACTGTGGCATAGAAAAAAATGACTCCTGAATGTCTGCTACAATCATGCCCAACATAAGATGAACAGAGAAGTCGCTTGTGGCTTTCACTTGTACCATACCGGAACAAGCTGTATGCATGTCAAAAGTCTTGAGCTGGCGGACACTGTCTTTGAACTCGTTAATATTAACGTCCAGAGGTGTACGCATTAGTTGTTGATGTCCTTAATTTATTCATTATATTAGGAAAACTACAATTAACTTAATTTAATTATTTTATGTAAATATTTGGAGCCAATTCTGTGGGTAGCCAACCTTGGGACTAGGTGCTTCTTTGCACAAGTCTTGGTCTGTCTATTATCACATGAGCGGCCTTATACAAACACAGTTATGACGGACAGGTGTCAACAGCGCTATGATTGCAAATTAGCTTGGCTATCAAACGATAGCAGCTTGCCGCTCTCCAGTCAACCCAGCCAAAACGTGCAGCCAAAACGTGCATTGTTCTGTGGAAATAACATCCAGGAAGAGCACTGAAGAATCATCCAAATGATGTGAGCTAGTAATGTGAAGTTTAAGAACTCACGCCCCTAGCACTTTAAAATACGAAACTCCCCTTGTTACCAGGAAATCATTACATCTCAAAAAATTAGAAACAATCCAAACACAATACATCATTTAATCGAATCTGCTCTTACAAAGGGAGACAATCCAAATAGTATACAACATTCATTGTACCATGTAATCGAATCTCCTCTAATAAATGGGGGCCATCCAAATATTGAATCATTAACACCGCCTGGTATGTATGAAAGTATTGATTTGTCTGAAGTAAAATTGCCAATCAATAGCATGTAATTATCAAACATAAGTCTACGTCTGTTTATGACGTTCCCGTTGACAGGAAATTTTAGAACCGCTGATCAAATCGATGTCGTATTCATGACTATTGAACTAGAGTGTTCTTGGATTACATGTAATTGTTTCACTTTTGTCTCCATAATTATCGCTTTAAAATAATTGCTCCATGTCAACATTTTCTCTCGCTTCTATTCTGAGTACAGCAGCAATTCAGACGGTAGTCGAAGTATGTGGGAATGTACTCGAACATGTTCGGACGCTTATCGAGTACAGTTGCCCTTTTCTTGCTCCATTGCACTCTAAAACATACGTATTTACACTAGAAATAACACTATAGCTCGTTTCAAATCACGTGCCCAACTTCAAAACGCTATTACTCAGTAACCGTTTGTTAAAAACTGTTGAAATTTTCCAAATGTTATTAGAATGCAAAAGACCCTTTAAATGTATATTTAACAAATATCTTGCAGCTGCAGTTTTCTTAAAGCGGCGAATTTCTTTGATGTTTGTCAAAATTGTAAATTGTGAACCCCTAAATAATAGAAATTACAGTAGTTGCTGGTCTATGATTAATTTTCACTAGGTAAAGGAGTGGCCGTAATGGGGAAATAACCTAATAAGATAAAACACCAGGAGAATTATTGTCTTCTCAGTTCGAGGACGGACGATAATATCAAGGTATACCTGTATGTCCAATTTTCATAGTTGTGTGGTCCTGATAAGGACCGTTTGTTGAACTAATTTAAGGTAATTTAGGGCCAACATTGTGGGGGCTATATACTTTCATTCTGAATCAGACGAGTCTAAAAGATTAATAACTGTTTGGGGTTGAACATTCCACAAACCATCATTTTTCCAATATTCCTCTTCCTGTTTTAAGACGTGGTCTTCACATTTAGCCCAGTAATCTTTGTCTATATTTAATAAAGCGAGATTAGCAAGAGTCTTTACATCGCATATTTTGAATGTTGTATTTTCATCTGCCACTTGTCCTTTTAATTTTGCCCAGATTAGTTCTATTGGATTTAAATGAGCATGGTAAGGTGGCAGCCTCAAACTTATATGACCGTGCTCTTGGATAATCTTATCTATTTGAAAAATCTTTGTCCTTTGTTTTTGCTTTACTAGAGATAGTAATTCAGGTTTTAAGTACATGTTATTAAATTGTATGTGCTCCTTTGTGAGCCATATCTTAATAGCATCTTTTGTACTGGATGACGTCGGGACTTTATCTTCAAGTGCAACAATGTTGTGGTACGCTGCATTGTCCATTATTAGGCAAGATGGTCGATCTAGTGATGGGAGAACAGAATCTTCAATCCAATGTCTAAATATGTGACCATTCATCTCAGAGTGATAATCCCGATTGTCTATGGATTTTGAAAGAAAAATGAGCTCTGCACTCTGTATTAGTCCATGTTGTCGACTACCTGCATGAACAATTATCAAGCGCTGTCCTTTGCTGCTAGGTATTAATCTCTTAATCTTTCCATCTGATGACTGCCATTCCCTTTGGTTAGTGTGGTGAGCATTGATCCATGTTTCATCCAAGTACACAATATCATAACCTTGCTTGCGCACCTCTTTTACTTCACGTAAGTACTTGCTTCTCATGACTACTATATGTGGCTTCTCACAGATGATGTTTCGTCCATTGGAATACTTTCTGAATGTAAAGCCTGCAGCTCTCACATTCCTCCATAATGTAGACTTTGATATTTCAATACTGTTGTTCTTTTTCAGCGATACTTTTAATTTTCTTATTGTAACAGTTTCATTCATACCCAACATTTTGCGAATTTCACTTCTAATAAGTTCACTGTCGAAATTATCCAACATTTTTGCTCTTCCTTGTGATTTTGTAAATTTTGAACACTGACGGTCACGTGCTTGAATCCAGCAATTAAATGACCGTTTAGATAAATCCAAAATGTGTCTAGTCCTATTCTCAGGGTTTTCTAAAGAATGAAATAATCTTCCTCGTTTAGCCTCTTTGCAAAAATAGTCATACATTTTTATTGCGATGTTTTGTAAACCGCAGAATTTCATTTTAAGACTCATGATAAATGTTATCGTTCCACGCCGCTACCTATGAATGAACGGAAATGCAAAAAAAAAAACCACGGTAAAAGCGTGCAAACACGTGAATTTGACCGTGTATGGATTTTCACTCGCTTTTTTTAACTTAAAATACTGTAAACATTAAGTTTTGACTACATCAATGGGTCGTTATAAATTTATATAAATCAAATAAGCAGCAATAATAACCAAATGTTTTTTTTAATGAAATTAATTCCCTGTTGGGTTCTAATCATTATAACTTTACATGCAAATTTTGAACAACTTACAACAAGCGGTTAAAAAGCTATCGATTTTAAAATTTGGGCACGAGTTATGTAACAAGCTATAGATATTTACATATTTTTTTCTCTGTCTCTTTAGCCTTTCTGCGTCGAGAGAAATCTCTTTTTTTTGTTTCAATACTTTCTTGTGTGGGAGCCGCGATAGCTCAGTGGTTAGTGAACTGGACTACAAAGGACAAGGGGTAGGGTTCGATCCCAGCCGACGTCTTCCGGGTTCACCCAACCTTAAATGAGTACCGGATTTTTTCAGGGAAAGTAAAGCGGCACGGGCGTAATACCGACCACATTACCCCAAAAATCATGTGCCGAATGTCTATAAACATTATGGTCACTAACACCATATTCCCTATACGCCACTTGGCGTGATGGTGTTCTTTACTTTTCACTTACTTTGTTGTGTGTCTCGCTCATACAGTGTGATGCTTGCAATTTCATTCCATCGTTTTGTAGCTCAGATTTTTCTCCTAAATTCTGCGTGTTATTGTTCGCTGGAAGATGCTCTCTGGTAGTGATTATGTGAACATTATGTGGGCTGTTGTATCTTTATCTCATCGAATACTGACGAAGCCCCCTTCTCTTCATAACTTCACAAAACAATATTCAGGAAAGATTACTTCTACACTTTGAATTAAAGGAAGGCTATGATACGATAAATGAAATTGCATTAATCAGATACAAACTGTGCAGGCCAGGATTAGTAAATCAGAACTAATCAAGACCACATCTCACCTCCACATGGTCATAACATAAATAAATTAGAGCAAAAACGCCAGTCAGCACCAGAGCTGAAAGCTGTCGTCGACTCATTGCTGAATGTTTCTATCAGGATCAGTAAACAATAACTATGCAGATTCTACTCCACCTCTTCGCTGTACCCATAAATAGAGACTAATCAGTATATCCAAGTAAACATGAATCGAGAGTGAAGGAAACACGGTACCCAAAAACGCCATGCTGGAGTCAGATATGTAGGAGTGGAAAGAGTAAATATCACATTCTACTGCATACCGGGAGCCGCGATAGCTCAGTGGTTAGTTAACTGGACTGCAAAGGATAAGGGGTAGGGTTCGATCCCAACCGACGGCTTCAGGGTTCACCCAGCATTTAATGGGTACCTAATTTTTTTCAGGGAAAGTGAAGCGGCACGGGCGTAATACCGACCACATTACCCCAAAAATCATGTGCCGAAGGTCTGTAAAATTTATGGTCACTAACACCATATTCCCTATACGCCGCTTGGCGTGACGGGGGTACTTTACTTTTTTTTTAAAACTGCATACCATATCTACATACCACATCCACATACCACATCTACATACCACAGCTACATACCACATCTACATACCACAACTACATACTACATCTACATACCACAGCTACATACCACAGCTACATACCACAGCTACATACCACAGCTACATACCACAGCTACATACTACACCTAAATACTACATCTACATACAACAACTACATACCACATCTACATACCACAGCTACATACTACAGCTACATACCATAGCTACATACCACAACTACATACCACAGCTACATACCACAACTACATACTACATCTACATACCACATCTACATACTACATCTACATACCACATCTACATACCACAGCTACATACCACAACTACATACTACATCTACATACCACAACTACATACTACATCTACATACCACATCTACATACCACAGCTACATACCACAGCTACATACCACAGCTACATACCACAACTACATACTACATCTACATACCACAACTACATACTACATCTACATACCACATCTACATACCACAGCTACATACTACATCTACATACCACATCTACATACCACAACTACATACTACATCTACATACCACAGCTACATACTACATCTACATACCACAGCTACATACTACATCTACATACTACATCTACATACCACAACTACATACTACATCTACATACCACAGCTACATACCACAGCTACATACTACATCTACATACCACAGCTACATACCACAGCTACATACTACATCTACATACCACAGCTACATACTACATCTACATACTACATCTACATACCACAGCTACATACCACAGTTACATACCACAGCTACATACTACACCTACATACAAAATCTACATACAACAACTACAACTACATACCACATCTACATACCACATCTACATACTACATCTACATACTACATCTACATACCACAACTACATACCACAACTACATATTACACATACATATTACATCTACATACAACAACTACAACTACATACCACATCTACATACCACATCTACATACTACATCTACATACTACATCTACATACCACAACTACATACCACATCTACATATTACATCTACATACTACATCTACATACAACAACTACAACTACATACCACATCTACATACCACATCTACATACTACATACCACATATACATGACACAGCTACGCCTACTTAACACCGCTTTAATGGCGGATGACGAAGTGAGCTATTCATTCCTTTAGTAGTCGCCGAGTGAACGCGGCAAAGAGGAAGACATCAAGAAATGATCCAGACTAACCAAAAGATCGAACAAACTAACAAAATTAAAATCAACCCAGTAGGAGCATGTTCTCTTGGACTCTGTCATGACAAAATTAGCATAATTCCTACCTCGAAGTGACAGTAACCAATGATCGTAAAACCAACCTGAATTCACAGCGGAGAAAGGAAGTTCTTACATAGTGAAGTGATCATAATGTGTGCTCAAGAAAGCAATCCATGAACTAATTGGAACTCGTATAGGAGATAAAGTGCCCCCTGCTATAGTTTTAAATGAATATAACAGCTCACAATCTCACTTCTAACTTTGATGTTATACACCAGAGCCTCTTCATAAGCCAGTTTCTGACTATATATCCAATATACAAGTATTTATGACTTTTCAGCCAGTAGATGGATTCAAAATAAAATAATATATGTAAATGAGACTAGAAAGAGGCGCATACAAATTATCTGGTTATGGTTATGGAAGGTCCCGGTATCACTGCAAACGAATTAAAACCCATTATTGCTCGACCGACCAAAGAAGGGTAGCTGCAGTGTCCACCACAGCAGTCTCAGCACACGCCAAAAGACATAAGGCGAAACCGCACAGTAAGTGAACATGGCCATCTGTTCCCGTCATACGATGTCATCATTCATCATAAGCAATCGGAATTTCGAAACACGATCAAAACGGATGAAACGCACAGCTCAAGGTGTGAGCACTTAACTCAGTAGCTCCTGCAGCAAGCCGGACATGGAATATGGAGAAACTGCAATAGAGACACAGCCTTTAACGTTTCATGCCTCCTATCCGCCATATTGACCGGACGTTTTTTTTTAAAGATGATATAGACATCACAAAACGGATTTATTTTAGTGTTAGTGAGAGTCCTAGTGCTAGTGATAGTGTTAGTGATAGTGATAGTGTTAGTGTTAGTGATAGTGTAGTGTTAGTGTTACTGTTAGTGATAGTGTTATTGTTAGTGAAAGTGATAGTGTTATTGATAGTGTTAGTGACAGTAATAGTGCTAGTGATAGTGATAGTGCTAGTGATAGTGTTATTGATAGTGTTAGTGATAGTGATAGTGCTAGTGATAGTGTTATTGATATTGATAGTGATAGTGCTAGTGACAGTGTTATTGATAGTGTTAGTGATAGTGCTAGTGCTAGTGCTAGTGATAGTGATAGTGCTAGTGCTAGTGATAGTGCTAGTGATAGTGATAGTGATAGTGCTATTGATAGTGTTATTGATAGTGTTAGTGACAGTGATAGTGCTAGTGATAGTGATAGTTATAGTGCTAGTGTTATTGATAGTGTTAGTGATAGTGATAGTGCTAGTGCTAGTGATAGTGCTAGTGATAGTGCTAGTGATAGTGATAGTGATAGTGCTAGTGATAGTGCTACTGTTAGTGATAGTGTTAGTGATAGTGTTACTGTTAGTGATAGTAATAGTGATAGAATTAGTGATAGTGTTAATGATAGTGTTAGTGATAGTGATAGTATTATTGATAGTATAACTGTTAGTGTTAGTGTTACTGTTAGTGATAGTGTTAGTGTTAGTGATTGTGATAGTGTTAGTGATAGTATTACTGTTAGTGATAGTGTTAGTGATAGTGTTAGTGATAGTGTTAGTGATAGTATTATTAGTGATAGTATTACTGTTAGTGATAATGTTAGTGATAGTATTACTGTTAGTGATAGTGTTAGTGATAGTATTACTGTTAGTGATAGTGGTAGTGATAGTATTACTGTTAGTGATAGTGATAGTATTACTGTTAGTGATAATGTTAGTGATAATATTACTGTTAGTGATAGTATTAGTGATAGTATTACTGTTAGTAATAGTGTTAGTGATAGTATTACTGTTTGTTATAGTGTTAGTGAAAATGTTAGTGATAGTATTACTGTTAGTGATAGTGTTAGTGATAGTGTTAGTGATAGTAATACTGTTAGTGTTACTGTTAGTGATAGTATTATTGATAGTGAAAGTGTTAGTGATAGTATTAACATTAGTGTTAATGATAGTGTTGCTGTTAGTGACAGTGATAGTGATAGTATTATTATAGTGTTAGTGATAGTATTATGATAGAGTTAGTGTTAGTGTTTGTGATAGTATTACTGTTAGTGTTAGTGATAGTGTTAGTGTTTGTATTACTGTTAGTGATAGTATTAGTGATAGTGTTAGTGTTAGTATTACTGTTAGTGATAGTATTGGTGATAGTGTTAGTGTTAGTGATAGTGTTAGTGATAGTGTTAGTCTTACTGTCAGTGTTAGTATTACTGTTAGTGATATTATTAGTTATTGTGTTAGTGTTAGTGTAGTGTTAGTGTTACTTTTAGTGATAGTGTTAGTGATAGCGTTAGTGTTAGTGTTAGTGAAAGTGATAGTGTTAGTGATAATGTTAGTGATAGTGTTAGTGATAGTGATAGTGTTAGTAATAATGATAGTGTTTGTGTTAGTGTTAGTGATAGTGTAGTGTTAGTGATAGTGATAGTGTAGTGTTAGTGTTAATGTTAGCGATAGTGTTATTGTTATTGAAAGTGATAGTGTTATTGATAGTGTTAGTGATAGTGTTAGTGTTAGTGATAGTGTTAGTGATTGTGTTAGTGATAGTGTTATTTTTAGTGTTAGTGATAGTATTAGTGATAGTGATAGTGTTAGTGTTAGTGTTAGTGTTAGTGATAGTGTTAGTGATAGTGATAGTGTTAGTGTTACTGTTAGTGTTAGTATTACTGTTAGTGATAGTATTAGTGATAGTGTTAGTGTTAGTGTAGTGTTAGTGTTACTTTTAGTGATAGTGTTATTGATAGCGTTAGTGTTAGTGAAAGTGATAGTGTTAGTGATAATGTTACTGATAGTGTTAGTGTTAGTGATAGTGATAGTGTTAGTAATAGTGATAGTGTTTGTGTTAGTGTTAGTGTTAGTGTTAGTGATAGTGTAGTGTTAGTGTTACTGTTAGTGATATTGTTATTGTTATTGAAAGGGATAGTGTTATTGATAGTGTTAGTGATAGTGATAGTGTTAGTGATAATGTTAGTGATAGTGTTATTGTTATTGAAAGGGATAGCGTTATTGATAGTGTTAGTGATAGTGATAGTGATAGTGATAGTGTTAGTGATAGTGATAGTGTTAGTGATAGTGTTAGTGATAGTGTTAGTGATAGTGTTATTTTTAATAATAGTGATAGTGATAGTGTTAGTGATAGTGTTAGTGATAGTATTAGTGATAGTGTTAGTGTTAGTGTAGTGTTAGTGTTACTTTTAGTGATAGTGTTATTGATAGCGTTAGTGTTAGTGAAAGTGATAGTGTTAGTGATAATGTTACTGATAGTGTTAGTGTTAGCGATAGTGATAGTGTTAGTAATAGTGATAGTGTTTGTGTTAGTGTTAGTGTTAGTGTTAGTGTTAGTGTTAGTGATAGTGTAGTGTTAGTGTTACTGTTAGTGATATTGTTATTGTTATTGAAAGGGATAGTGTTATTGATAGTGTTAGTGATAGTGATAGTGAAAGTGTTAGTTATAATGTTAGTGATAGTGTTATTGTTATTGAAAGGGATAGTGTTATTGATAGTGTTAGTGATAGTGATAGTGATAGTGTTAGTGATAGTGTTAGTGATAGTGTTAGTGATAGTGTTAGTGATGGTGTTAGTGATAGTGTTATTTTTAATAATAGTGATAGTGATAGTGTTAGTGATAGTGTTAGTGATAGTGTTAGTGATAGTGTTAGTGATAGTAATACTGTTAGTGATACTGTTAGTGTTAGTGATAGTGATAGTGATATTGATAGTGTTAGTGTTAGTGATAGTGATATTGATAGTGTTAGTGTTAGTGTTTGTAATACTGTTATTGATAGTGTTAAATTGAACGCATTCGAAAATAAATGTCTAAGGAAAATACTTGGTATAGAATGGAACGAATTCAAAACAAACGAGGAAATTAGAGAAATCGCCAATCAACCAATAATATCTTCAGTAATAAAGAAGAGACGATGGTCATACTTTGGACATATGATGAGAAGAGATAATAATCGAATAGCAAAGCAAGTCCTCATATGGGAAACACCAGGTAAAAGTAAAAGAGGAAGACACAGGGAGACACTGAGAAGCACATTGATGAGAGTGGCAAGAGCAGCAGGAATCGGCTCCCTCGAAGAGATAGAACTGCTTGCACAGAACAGAGACAGATGGCGAGATTTGATAAAATATCTTTACAAGAAAACTGCTAGAACAAAAAATTCATATAGGAGAAGGTGTATCTTGGTCTACGCCCTGTGGGCCGGTTACGGCTCGAAAGGTCAATAGATAGATAGATAGATAGTGTTAGTGTTAGTGATAGTGTTAGTGATAGTGTTATTGATAGTGTTAGTGTTAGTGTTAGTGTTAGTGTTATTGATAATGTTAGTGTTAGTGTTAGTGTTAGTGTTAGTGATAGTGTTAGTGTTAGTAATACTGTTATTGATAGTGTTAGTGTTAGTGTTAGTGTTAGTAATACTGTTATTGATAGTGTTAGTGATAGTGTTAGTGTTAGTGTTAGTGTTAGTGTTTGTGATAGTGTTAGTGTTAGTGTTAGTGTTTGTAATACTGTTATTGATAGTGTTAGTGTTATAGTGTTAGTGTTAGTGTTAGTGATAGTGATAGTGTTAGTGATAGTGTTAGTGATAGTGTTAGTGATAGTGTTACTGTTAGTGATAGTATTACAGTTAGTGATGGTATTGGTGATAGTGTTAGTGTTACTGTTAGTGAAAGTGTTAGTAATAGTGTAGTGTTAGTGTTACTGTTAGTGATGATGTTAGTGATAGCATAGTGTTAATGATAATCTTATTGTTAGTGAAGGTGATAGTGTTACTGATAAAGTTAGTGATAGTGTTAGTGATAGTGATAATGATAGTGATCGTGTTAATGTTAGTGAGAGTGTTAGTGATAGTGATAGTGTTAGTGATGGTGTTAATGTTAATGTTATTGATAGTGTTAGTGTTAGTGATAGTTATAGTGTTGTGTTAGTGTTAGTGGTAGTCTTAGTGTTATTGATAGTGTTAGTGTTAGTGATAGTGATAGTGATAGATTTAGTGATAGTGATAGTGTTGGTGTTATTGATAATGATAGTGTTAGTGATTGTGATAGAGTTAGTGATAGTGATAGTGTTGGTTTTATTGATAATGATAGTGTTAGTGATAGTGTTAGTGTTGGTGTTATTGATAATGATAGTGTTATTGATAGTGATAGTGTTAGTGTTAGTGTTAGTGATAGTGTTGGTGTTATTGATAATGACAGTGTTAGTGTTAGTGATAGAGTTAGTGATAGTGATAGAATTAGTGATAGTGATAGTTTTAGTATTATTGATAGTGATAGTGTTAGTGATACTGTTGGTGTTATTGAAAGTGATAGTGTTAGTGATAGTGATAGTGTTAGTGTTAGTGATAGTTTTGGTGTTATTTATAGTGATAGTGTTGGTGTTAGTGATAGTGTTGGTGTTACTGATAGTGATAGTGGTAGTGATAAAAATACCAATGATGAAGTTCTCAAAAAGGCCAACACAAAAAGGGAGCTCTTAAAAAACATCAGAAAGAAGCAATCAACATTTTTCGGGCACATCATAAGAAGAGGAAAGTTGGAATACTTGGTTACAACTGGCAAAATAAAAGGAAAGAGAGATCGCTGACGACAAAGAGAGAAAATACTGGATAGCTTGGTGTCATGGCATGGAAAACAGTCAACAACAGAACTGATACGATGCACTGTGGATAGAAGATTGTGAAGGGATATGATCGCCTACGCCAACCGGCAGGGTACATGATGATAATGATGAGTGTTAGTGTTAGTGATAGTGTTGGTGTTATTGTTAGTGTTAGTGTTAGTGTTAGTGATAGTGTCGGTGTAATTAATATTGATAGTGTTAGTGATAGTGTTAGTGTTACTGTTAGTGATGGTGTTAGTGATAGTGATAGTTATAGTGTTAGTGTTAATGTTAGTGTTCGTTATAGTGATAGTGTTAGTGTTAGTGATAGTATAGTGTTTCTGTTATTGAAAGTGATAGTGATAGTGTTATTGATAGTGTTAGTGTTACTGTTAGTTATGGAGTTAGTGATAGTGTTAGTGTTATTGTTAGTGATGGTGATAGTGATAGTGTTATTGTTGTTGAAAGTGATAGTGTTACTGATAGTGTTAGTGTTACTGTTAGTGACAGTTTTAGTAATAGTGTAGTGTTAGAGTTGCTGTTATTGATGATGTTAGTGATAGCGTAGTGTTAATGATAGTGTTATTGTTAGTGAAAGTGATAGTGTTAGTGATAAAGTTAGAGATAGTGTTAGTGTTAGTGATAATGATAGTGATGGTGTTAATGTTAGTGATAGTGTTAGTGATGGTGTTAATGTTAATGTTAATGTTAGTGATAGTGTTAGTGTTAGTGATAGTGTTAGTGTTAGTGTTAGTGATACTATTAGTGTTATTGATAGTGTTAGTGTTAGTGTTAGTGATGGTGATAGTGATAGTGTTAGTGATAGTGTTAGTGACAGTGACAGTGTTAGTGTTATAAATAGTGTTAGTGTTATTGATAGTGATAGTGTTAGTGATAGTGATAGTGTTAGTGTTAGTAATAGTTTTGGTGTTATTGATAGTGATAAATTTTGTGTTAGTGATAGTGTAGGTGTTATTGATAGTGATAGTGTTAGTGATAAAAAAGACCAATGAGGAAGTTCTCAAAGAAGCCAACACAAAAAAGGAGTTCTTAAAAAACATCAGAAAGAGGCAATCAACATTTTTCGGGCACATCATGAGAAGAGGAAAGTCGGAATACTTGGTAACAACTGGCAGAATAAAAGGAAAGAGAGATCGCGGACGACAAAGAGAAAAAATACTGCATAGCTTGGTGTCATGGCATGGAAAACAGTCAACAAAAGAACTGATAAGATGCACTGTAGATAGAAGATTGTGAAGGGACATGATCGCCTACGCCAACCGGCAGGGTACATGATGATGATGATGAGTGTTAGTGATAGTGTTATTGTTAGTGATAGTGATAGAGTTAGTGTTAGTGATAGTGTTGGTGTTATTGATAGTGATAGTGTTAGTGTTAGTGATAGTGTTGGTGTAATTGATTGTGATAGTGTTAGTGATAGTATTAATGTTAGTGATAATGTTAAGGACAGTATTACTGTTAGTAATAGTGTTAGTGATAGTGTTAGTGATAGTGTTAGTGATAGTGTTAGTGATAGTGTTAGTGATAGTGTTAGTGATAGTATTACTGTTAGTGTTAGTGTTACTGTTAGTGATAGTATTAGTGTTAGTGATAGTGTTAGTGTTAGTATTACTGTTAGTGTTAGTGATTGTGATAGTGTTAATGATAGTATTACTGTTAGTGACAGTGTTAGTGATAGTATTCCTGTTAGTGATAATGTTAGTGATAGTATTGCCGTTAGTGATAGTGTTAGTGATAGTATTACTGTTAGTGATAGTGTTAGTGATAGTATTACAGTTAGTGTTAGTGATAGTGATAGTGTTAGTGATATTATTACTGTTAGTGATAGTATTACTGTTAGTAATAGTGTTAGTGATAGTATTAGCATTAGTGTTATTGATAGTGTTACTGTTAGTGACAGTGATAGTGATAGTATTAGTGATAGTGTTAGTGATAGTATTAGTGATAGTGTTAGTGATAGTGTTAGTGTTAGCATTACTGTTAGTGATAGTATTAGTGATATTGTTAGTGTTTGTGATAGTATTACTGATAGTGTTACTGTTAGTGTTACTGTTAGTGATAGTATTCCTGTTAGTGATAGTATTAATGATAGTGTTAGTGTTAGTGATAGTATTACTGTAAGTGTTAGTGATAGTGTTAGTGATAGCGATAACGAAAGTGATAGTGATAGTGTTAGTGATAGTGTTCCTGTTAGTTATAGTGGTAGTGATACCGACAGTGTTAGTGTTAGTGATAGTGTTAGTGATAGTGTAGTGTTAGTGTTACTGTTAGTGATGGTGTTAGTGATAGTGTTATTGTTAGTGAAAGTGATAGTGTTAGTGATAGTGTTAGTGACAGAGTTAGTGATATTGATAGTGTTAGTGTTAGTGATAGTGTTAGTGATAGTATTAGTGTTACTATTAGTGATGGTGTTAGTGATAGTGATATTGATAGTGTTCGTGTTAATGTTAGTGTTAGTGATAGTGTTAGTGATAGTGTTAGTGATAGAGTTAGTGATATTATTACTGTTAGTGATAGTATAGTGTTACTGTTATTGAAATTGATAGTGATAGTGTTAGTGAAAGTATTACTGTTACTGTTAGTGATGGTGTTAGTGATAGTGTTAGTGATAGTGTTAGTGTTACTGTTAGTGATGGTGTTAGTGATAGTGATAATTATAGTGTTAGTGTTAACGTTAGTGTTTGTGATAGTGATAGTGTTAGTGTTTGTATAGTGTTACTGTTATTGAAAGTGATAGTGTTACTGATAGTGATAGTGATAGTGTTAGTGTTTGTATAGTGTTACTGTTATTGAAAGTGATAGTGTTACTGATAGTGTTAGTGTTACTGTTAGTGACAGTGTTAGTAATAGTGTAGTGTTAGTGTTGCTGTTAGTGATGATGTTAGTGATAGCGTAGTTTTAATGATAGTGTTATTGTTAGTGAAAGTGATAGTGTTAATGATAAAGTTAGAGATAGTGTTAGTGTTAGTGATAATGATAGTGATGGTGTTAATGTTAGTGATAGTGTTTGTGATAGTGATAGTGTTAGTGATGGTGTTAGTGTTATTGTTAGTGATAGTGTTAGTGTTATTGTTAGTGATGGTGATAGTGATAGTGTTATTGTTAGTGAAAGTGATAGTGTTACTGATAGTGTTAGTGTTACTGTTAGTGACAGTGTTAGTAATAGTGTAGTGTTAGTGTTGCTGTTAGTGATGATGTTAGTGATAGCGTAGTTTTAATGATAGTGTTATTGTTAGTGAAAGTGATAGTTTTAATGATAAAGTTAGAGATAGTGTTAGTGTTAGTGATAATGATAGTGATGGTGTTAATGTTAGTGATAGTGTTTGTGATAGTGATAGTGTTAGTGATGGAGTTAATGTAAATGTTAGTGGTAGTGTTAGTGTTAGTGTTAGTGATAGTGTTAGTGTTAGTGATTGTATTAGTGTTATTGATAGTGTTAGTGGTAGTGATGGTGATAGTGATATTGTTAGTGATAGTGTTAGTGATAGTGATAGTGTTAGTGTTTGTGATAGTGATAGTGTTAGTGTTAGAGATAGTGTTGGTGTTATTGATAGTGATAGTGTTAGTGATAGTGTTAGTGATAGTATTACTGTTAGTGATAGTGTTTTTGATAGTATTACTGTTAGTGATAGTGTTAGTGATAATGTTAGTGATAGTATTACTGTCAGTGATTGTGTTAGTGATAGTGTTAGTGATAGTATTACTGTTAGTGATAGTGTTAGTGATAGTATTACTGTTAGTTTTTGTATTACTGTAAGTGATAGTGTTAGTGATATTATTACTGTTAGTGATAGTGTTAGTGATAGTATTACTGTTAGTGATAGTGTTAGTGATAGTATTAAGATTAGTGTTATTAATAGTGTTAGTGTTATTGACAGTGATAGTGATAGTATTAGTGATAGTGTTAGTGATAGTATTAGTGATAGTGTTAGTGTTAGTATTTGTGATAGTATTACTGTTAGTGTTAGTGTTAGTGATATAGTTAGTGTTAGTATTACTGTTAGTGATAGTATTAGTGATAGTGTTAGTGTTTGTGATAGTATTACTGATAGTGTTACTGTTAGTGTTAGTATTACTGTTAGTGATAGGATTAGTGATAGTGTTAGTGTTAGTGATAGTGTTAGTGTTAGTGATAGTGATAGTGTTAATGTTAGTGATAGTGTAGTTTTAGTGTTAGTGTTACTGTTAGTGATGGTGTTAGTGATAGTGTTATTGTTAATGAAAGTGATAGTATTAGTGATTGTGATAGTGATAGTGTTAGTGATAGTGTTAGTGTTGTGTTAGTGTTAGTGTAGTGTTAGTGTTAGTGATAGTGATAGTGTTAGTGATAGTGATAGTGATGATGATAGTGCTAGTGTTAGTGATAGTGTTAGTGTTAGTGATAGTGTTAGTGTTAGTGTTAGTGTTAGTAATAGCGATAGTGATAGTGTTAGTGATAGTTATAGTGATAGCGATAGTGTTAGTGTTAGTGATAGTGATAGTGATAGTGAAAGCGATAGCGATAGCGATAGTTTTAGTGTTAGTGTTAGTGATAGTGTAGTGTTAGTGTTACTGTTAGTGATGGTGTTAGTGAAAGTGTTAGTGATAGTGATAGTGATAGTGTTAGTGTTAGTGTTAGTGATAGTGTTAGTGTTAGTGATAGTGTTATTGTTAGTAAATGTGAATGTGTTAGTGTTAAAGTTAGTGATAGTGTTAGTGATAATGATAGTGATGGTGTTAATGTTAGTGATAGTGTTAGTGATAGTGATAGTGTTAGTGATGGTGTTAATGTTAGTGATAGTGTTAGTGTTAGTGATAGTGATAGTGTTGTGTTTGTGGTAGTGATAGTGTTTGTGGAAGTGATAGTGTCTGTGTCATTGATAGTGATAGTGATAGTGATAGTGATAGAGTTAGTGATAGTTATTGAGTTGTTACTTTTTCATCAGGATTTTCTTTTCCGTACTGCTCAATTCCTTCTTCTAGTAGCTTGGATTTACGTTATTGAGTTATTTGCCGGTCATCATCATTGCACTCCGAACATGTCCATGGGTGCTCAGATCCCTCTTCAGCAATTCCCTTAGTGTCCAGCGACTGACGACTCCAGTTCTATGTTGGTTGATAAGTCTTCTTACACGGCCACCAAGTTTCTCATTTCTGGCTGCGCCCATCTTAACTCCCATTTCCATGATCCGAAGAAGTGACGTTGATCTGTGTTTGTCGAAGTCCTGTGCTCTTCCCACATCTCGGAGTGCATTAATGATGTCCGCCCGATCCATCGGTTGCCCGTCCTCAACGACAGCGCAGCTAGCCAACCTGTCCGCTCTCTCATTTCCCCGTACTCCCTCATGTCCAGGGACATAGACAAAGGTGACCTTACGCATTTTGGATTTCTGGAACGACTCTACCCATTGCATGCGTACAAAGCCCGCCTCCACTTTTTTTTTATCATGCTCTCGAATCACTAAGTATACATGCGTGGGTGTAGTCTTGTGACTCTAACCATTTGAATGCCTTGGTCACTGCCATCACCTCCATTGTCATGCTACTCGTGGTCATGGCGTATGCACCACTGTCTTCCTTGGCTATTCTGCCTGCCGAGCGTGCTGTAAATGTCCATGCACTTCTTTCGTGTCGTCTTACAGATCCGTCTGTATAGATGACTGCATCTTTCTCATCGGTGTTATCGCAGATGAGACCGTTGACCTCAGCATTAACCACGACCGGGTTCTGTTCCGTACTTTTCCTGTCGAGTGTGACAATACATAAGAAAGTCCCCTTGAATGACGTAGGCACCGGTATCCACTCCTCACCAACGCTGATATTTGTAAGTCCACAGACCTGTTTGATGACATCTTCTGCTCGGCCCACCCATGATTTGCCTCTTTTTAGCCTAGTACCTTTCTCTGTGTTGAGCACGTGGTGCAATGGATGCTCTGTATCTTTACTAATCTAGGTATGCTCGTGCTCTCCAGATCTTGATTCTGTCACCCATGGTTTGAAAGTCAAGAAGATACCACATTGCTACACAGGGAGTGTCCCTCCTACACCCCAGGATAATGCGCATGAGATAGTGATAGTGTTAGTGTTAGTGATAGTAATAGTGTTAGAGATAGTGATAGTGTTAGTGTTATTGATAGTGAAAGTGTTAGTGTTACTGTTAGTGATGGTGTTAGTAATAGTGTTTTTGTTAGTGAAAGTGATAGTGTTAGTGTTACTGTTAGTGACAGTGTTAGTAATAGTGTAGGGTTAATGTTGCTGTTAGTGATGATGTAAGTGATAGCGTAGTGTTAATGATAGTGTTATTGTTAGTGAAAGTGATAGTGTTAGTGATAGTGTTAGTGATAAAGTTAGTGATATTGTTAGTGTTAGTGATAATGATAGTATAAGTGATAGTGATACTGCTAGTGATAGTGTTAGAGTTAGTGATAGTGTTAGTGTTAGTGTTATTGTTAGTGTTAGTTATAGTGATAGTGACAGTGTTAGTGTTATTGATAGCGTAGTGTTAGTGTTACTGTTAGTGATGGTTTTAGTGATAGTGATAGTGTTATTGTTAGTGAAATTGATAGTGTTAGTGATAGTGTTAGTGATATTATTACTGTTAGTGATAGTGTTAGTGTTTGTGTTAGTGATAATGTTAGTGATAGTGTTACTGTTAGTGATAGTGTTGGTGTTATTGATAGTGATAGTGTTAGTGTTAGTGATAGTGTTGGTGTTATTGATAGTGATAGTGTTAGTGTTAGTGATATTGATAGTGTTAGTGTTAGTCATAGTATTGGTGTAATTGATAGTGATAGTGTTAGTGTTTGTGATATTGCTAGTGATAGTGTTAGTGCTAGTGATAGTGTTGGTGTAATTGATAGTGATATTGTTAGTGTTTGTGATATTGATAGTGTTAGTGTTACTGCTAGTATAGTGTTACTGTTATTGAAAGTGATAGTGTTAGTGATAGTGTTAGTGTTACTGTTAGTGATGGTGTTAGTGATAGTGTTGTTGTTAGTGAAAGTGATAGTGTTAGTGATAGTGTTAGTGTTACTGTTAATGACAGTGTTATTAATAGTGTAGTGTTAGTGTTGCTTTTAGTTATCACGTTAGTGATAGCGTAGTTTTAATGATAGTGTTATTGTTAGTGAAAGTGATAGTGTTAGTGATAAAGTTAGTGATAGTGTTAGTGTTAGTGATAGTGTTAGTAATTGTGTTAGTGTTAGTGTTAGTGATAGTGATAGTGATAGTGATAGTGTTAGTGATAGTGATTGTGCTAGTGATAGTGTTAGTATTAGTGTTAGTGATAGTGATAGTGTTAGTGTTTTTGATAGTGTTGGTGTTGTTGATAGTGATAGTGTTAGTGATAGTGTTAGTGATAGTGATAGTGTTGATGTTATTGATAGTGATAGTGTTAGTGTTAGTGTTAGTGATAGTGTTGGTGTTATTGATAGTGATATTGTTAGTTTTAATGATAGTGATAGTGTTAGTGTTAGTGATAGTATAGTGTTAGTGTTATTTTTAGAGATAGTGATAGTGTTAGTGTTAGTGATAGTGTTAGTGTTATTGATAGTGTTAGTGTTAGTGTTAGTGTTATTGATAGTGATAGTGTCAGTGTTATTGATAGTGATAGTGTTAGTGATTGTGTTAGTGTTAGTGTTATTGATAGTGATAGTGTTAGTGATTGTGTTAGTGTTAGTGTTATTGATAGTGATAGTGATAGTGTTAGTGTTATTGATAGTGATAGTGTTAGTGTTAGTGATAGTGTTAGTGTTAGTGTTATTGATAGTGTTAGTGTTATTGATATTGTTAGTGTTAGTGTTAGTATTAGTGCTAGCAATTGTGTTTGTGTTAGTGATAGTGATAGTCTTAGTGTTGGTGTTAGTGTTAGTGTTAGTGATAGTGATAGTGATAGTGTTAGTGTTAGTGATAGTGATAGTGTTAGTGTTAGTGTTAGTATTAGTGATAATGTTAGTGTTAGTGTTAGTGATAGTGATAGTGTTAGTGATGGTGTTAATGTTATTGTTAGTGATAGTGTTAGTGTTAGTGATAATGTTAGTGTTAGTGTTAGTGATAGTGATAGTGTTAGTGATGGTGTTAATGTTAATGTTAGTGATAGTGTTAGTGTTAGTTATAGTGTTTGTGTTAGTGTTAGTGTTATTGATAGTGATAGTGTCAGTGTTATTGATAGTGATAGTGTTAGTGATTGTGTTAGTGTTAGTGTTATTGATAGTAATAGTGTTAGTGATTGTGTTAGTGATTGTGTTAGTGTTAGTGTTATTGATAGTGATAGTGATAGTGTTAGTGTTGTTGATAGTGATAGTGTTAGTGTTAGTGATAGTGTTAGTGTTAGTGTTATTGATAGTGTTAGTGTTATTGATATTGTTAGTGTTACTGTTAATGACAGTGTTATTAATAGTGTAGTGTTAGTGTTGCTTTTAGTGATCACGTTAGTGATAGCGTAGTGTTAATGATAGTGTTATTGTTAGTGAAAGTGATAGTGTTAGTGATAAAGTTAGTGATAGTGTTAGTGTTAGTGATAGTGTTAGTAATTGTGTTAGTGTTAGTGTTAGTGATAGTGATAGTGATAGTGATAGTGATAGTGATAGTGTTAGTGATTGTGCTAGTGATAGTGTTAGTATTAGTGTTAGTGATAGTGATAGTGTTAGTGTTTTTGATAGTGTTGGTGTTGTTGATAGTGATAGTGTTAGTGATAGTGTTAGTGATAGTGATAGTGTTGATGTTATTGATAATGATAGTGTTAGTGTTAGTGTTAGTGATAGTGTTGGTGTTATTGATAGTGATATTGTTAGTTTTAATGATAGTGATAGTGTTAGTGTTAGTGATAGTATAGTGTTAGTGTTATTTTTGAGATAGTGATAGTGTTAGTGTTAGTGATAGTGTTAGTGTTATTGATAGTGTTAGTGTTAGTGTTAGTGTTATTGATAGTGATAGTGTCAGTGTTATTGATAGTGATAGTGTTAGTGATTGTGTTAGTGTTAGTGTTATTGATAGTGATAGTGTTAGTGATTGTGTTAGTGTTAGTGTTATTGATAGTGATAGTGATAGTGTTAGTGATAGTGTTAGTGTTAGTGTTATTGATATTGTTAGTGTTAGTGTTAGTATTAGTGCTAGCAATTGTGTTTGTGTTAGTGATAGTGATAGTCTTAGTGTTGGTGTTAGTGTTAGTGTTAGTGATAGTGATAGTGTTAGTGTTAGTGATAGTGTTTGTGTTAGTGTTAGTGATAATGTTAGTGTTAGTGTTAGTGTTAGTGATAGTGTTAGTGATGGTGTTAATGTTATTGTTAGTTATAGTGTTAGTGTTAGTGATAATGTTAGTGTTAGTGTTAGTGATAGTGATAGTGTTAGTGATGGTGTTAATGTTAATGTTAGTGATAGTGTTAGTGTTAGTTATAGTGTTTGTGTTAGTGTTAGTGTTAGTGATAGTGTTACTGTTAGTTACATTGTTAGTGATAGTGTTAGTAATTATGTTAGTGTTAGTGTTAGTGATAGTGCTAGTGTTAATGTTAGTGTTAGTGATAGTGTTAGTGCTAGTGTTAGTGTTAGTGATAGTGTTAGTGTTAGTGTTAGTGATAGTGTTAGTGTTAGTGATAGTGTTAGTGACATTGTTATTGATAGTGTTAGCGATAGTGTTAGTGTTACCGTTAGTGATAGTGTTAGTGTTAGTGATAGTTTTAGTGTTAGTGTTAGTGTTAGTTTTAGTGATAGTGTTAGTGATAGTGTTAGTGTTAGTGATAGTGTTAGTGTTAGTGTTAGTGACAGTGTTAGTAATTGTGTTGGTGTTAGTGTTAGTGATAGTGTTAGCGATAGTGTTGGTAATAGTGTTAGTGATAGTGTTAGCCGTCCGAATAATCTTTTCGCATTGCGAACAACGGTCCATAAACGCTCAGATCTCCTCCACAGAAAAACCCGCAGCGTGAAACGATAAACTGGTTCACAAGTCTACCCCCGATTTACTCGCAACTCTCCTGAATCTAGACAAAATCCCTCTTGACTGACATGAAGATCTGACAGTCGCCTCAGTGTGAGAACTCACCAACAGCTTGGAAATCTCTAGCATCTGGCCTGTCATTTGGAACATGCGGCAAGGTTATGGATATACGATCGTCCATCATGATCATGTAGCACACACAACTATAGATACGCCCCCAACGTCCTATTCACTCCAAAGAATGCAACGAAGATGCACGAAATACCGTAGCGATGGCGCAGAATCGCTAAAGTGGAATCTCGATCGACCTGGCAGAAGAATCCATGCTAAGAAGTTGTAAGTAAATGGCGCCGGATAAATCCAACGACGGTTATTGAACAGCTCTCAATGTCATGATGACGTAGTCGCTTTCTTTGTGTCTGTAGAAAGCCATTTGTAAGTAGACAGCCATGTCTAATCGTTTTGTATCGTTTATTATCGCCGTTGAGCTATAATATTCCTTATTTTCAACATTATTTTTTAAATATTAGGCTTTCAACAGCTTTACTTCAACTTCGAATATTTATGCCTAAAATTCACCACCTCCAAACTAGATTTCCAAGGCTTAAAAAATAGCCTAGTAGAGACTGTTAGAAGAAATCAATGCCTAGCTTGTGACGTAGGACGGAGAGACTTATGAAACTATTATAAACTAATCATAGAAAGGGAAAGATAATCCCGATTTAGATATTGTGTGACAACGAGAGTAAAATTTGTAAATATGCTGCGATAACTATGCACAGCCGTGATAACTACACACAGCTGCGATAACTATGCACTGCCGTGATAACTACACACACCTGCGATAACGATACATATATAAGAAAATCAATGGAGAAATTAGGCGAAAAAATTACATTGATGCAACTATTATAATATAGTAATTAAAAAAAGTACTATTAAATTTCATGGAATATATTGTTAGTAACGCATACAGGAAAAGTCAAACGTAATTATGTATACTAAAGTGCAAAAGAGGCAGTGAAAGTCAGAGGTGAAATCTTGGAGAGAAAATACAGTCGTTTTGAAAAAAAAATAACATCAATATGTATGGAAAGGTTGAAAGACATGGTTTTGAAAAGGAAAACTTACACAAAAAATGGTAGGGGGCAAAAACTGAAGGTCATTAGTAACTGTACAGAAAACCAAAAGTCTTTTAAAAATCTTTAGTTAAAATATTGGACATGTCAAAACGATTAATGAAAATAGTTGTTTAGTTTAGTTTAGTTTAGTTTTGTTTAGTTTAGTTTAGTTTGGTCGACAGGACAACTTCATTGCGCATAGACAAGACTATACCTGCTCAGATCTCATCCTCAACGTGTACCGATTAAAAACACTTCTGTTGTGTTGATTCTTTGGAATCTTGTTAGTATGACGTTACATGCCTATAATTATATTAAAGATAAACACAAATTACAAGCATTTGTAAATAACAGTTTGAGGAAGACATCTGGGAAATCGCAAATCAAGGGTCAATCGAACAACAAATTAGGAAGAAAAAAAAATGGATCAATCACACATTAAATACTAAATGGCATCATAGCAGGGGAGGGTGGGGGTGGCGAGGAGGCACAATTGAGAGAAAGCAAGGAAGGCAGGTCGAGAAAAAGCACAGAAGGCAGAAGAATACATGGAAAAATGAAATCGTGGAAAACCTCAAAAACATTGGCCTAGATTGGAGAGAAGTCAGGAAAATGTCCGATATTAGAAAGGGCTGATTGAATTGAAATACAAATTGTGAGACAGAAATAAACAGAGGAATACAGAAGATGACAAAAGTGTTTCACACGAAACATGTACTTACAGATGGAAGCAGATACAAAGAAGATGGAAAGATATAGAGCAGGCTTAGGTGATTAGCATAAAAAAGAACGGTTTGGAAAATGTGTGTGGAAGAACTATGCTCCACCGCCAGTTGAAAGGTAGAAGGAGAAGAGGAAGAATATAGTTGACATTAAGGAAAATAACACCCAAACTAAATTTGATAATAATAAAAAGTTACATTTAATCAAAACTTCTGTATGGTGCAGAAACATGGACACCGAAAAAGAAATTAAACAGAAAATGTAATCCATTAAGATATGGATGAATAAAAGAATTTGGTTGGACAGAGAAGGAAAAAATAATGGAATTTTGAAACGGCTGAAAGTGGAAAAACAAAAGAAATATATGCATAATTTGAACAAGAGAAATGAAATTTGTCGGGCAATGAAGAAGAAAATATAACTTACTGAAATTCATATTTGAGATGAAAATACAAGGTACACGAAGCAGTTGCAATAAAAGATAAAAGTGGCCAGACAACATCAAGAAATTGACAAGGAAACTTTTGGCAACCTGCACCATCAGGGCAAAAACGGGGCTAAATGGGGTTTGAAGGTTATCAACTTTAACGCTGATACTGCACAAGATAACGATGATATGGCAACGCATGTGGTTACATGGATGAGTGCTTCTATAAATAGATAGTCACTTATTTAATGTTGATTTCGTGTCTATACCCACATAATAATAGTGGTGATAATGCACACAAATTAAAACACATCAATGGCACTATAAAACGGGAAGAACACATTGTTTAAAATATGATGCATGTGTTTGACACAATGTGAGGAAAAAAAACTTGTCAGAATTAATACTTCACACATTCAGGACAAAGTTCTTTCTAGTCTACAATTATTATCCTCTATTTTAATTCGCGACTTTGGTGGTTGGTAGAGAATGAATGGTTAAAGGTGCAGTTTATCCTCTAGACAAGTCACGCATGGCTCCTACTTCAAGTACCAGTATCATTTGTACTTGCGGGTTTTATTGTAAATATGGACAAATATAAGCACATCTATTGAGAAATTAAAGGGGTAACATGTTTCAGTTTTAAATATAGTAAGAGTAACACAAGGAAAATATATGGACTAGATATGAATATCAAAAAGACTAAAACTATGATCAGAAACAAAGAAAATTCTCAAGACCTACAATTAAATATCAAAGTTGAAGGAATACACATGGAGACAGTTCAGAGCTACAACTACCTGGGACATACGATAACCAGTGATGGAAAATGTACAACTGAAATAAACAAAATAATAGGTATGCAAAAAGTAATTTTAATGCCATGAAAAATATACTAACATCAAAACAAATAACACCAGGGTTAAAACTAAGAATAGCAATATATTACATCTTCTCAATATTCTTGTATGGTGGAGAAACATAGACATAAGACAAGAAAACAGAACAGAACATTTAAGCCTTTGAAATGTGCATTTATAGAAGAATAGGTCGATTTGGATGGAAAGAAAAGAAAACAAACGACGAAGTTTTAAAACAACTAAAAATGAAAAGAGAACTACTAAACACAATTAGAACAAGACAAATGAAATTTTTGGGGCATGTTAAAAGATACAACAGCCTTAAAAAAAAGTAATATTGGAAGGGAAAATACAAGGTAAAAGAGGCAGAGGCAAACCAAGACTAACATGAACGGGTAATATCAAAAGATGGACAAGTCAGCTTATGACAACCTGGACCATCAAGGCAAGAGACAGAGTGGAATGGCGCTCCATGGTAGCCAACCTTCGATGCGGAGACGGCACTCAATGATGATGAACTGTAGCCAGTAAGTAAGAAATTCAGCAGTGGAGTGGTTAAGGTGTTGGCTTGGCGATAAAAAGAGGATGGTTTCACGAACAATGTTCGGTCAAGAAAGCTAGAATAAACTTCTAGAACTGGGGATTAAGCACATTAGTTATACATTATCCGTTATGTAAACGAGAACACCCAGAGTATGACGAGAGGGACGGATACCTCCAACTATCTAGGGGGGATCAAGTCATCATACATCGCCTGCGCACTAGCCACAACAGAATGAGGAATCACATGTTCATCAAACTCAAAATTGGTACAACCAGCCAATGTCACTGCACACTGGACAACATGACAACAAAACATGTTCTACAGGATTGCCCCCAGTACACAGACCTGAGAAGTACAATGTGGTCCACAACCACTTCCCTGGAAGAAAAACTATACGGGACAACCGAATCACTTAAACAGACAGCTGCCTTCGTGATAGAGTCCGGAATCCTACCCTGAAAGAGTCATGATCGCAGAAGGAGAAGAACTAGGGATTAAGCATAAATATCAAATATGAAATATTAGACCGCGAGTAGAGCTGCAGAGGACAATGTAAAATAAACACAAAACGGTATAAAGCAGCGAAATTAATAGAAAGACAAGACCAACAGCGACGTTTCGGCAAAAGCTTTCATCATCATCATCATCAAGTACCGGGCCTAGTGGCGTAGGTGATCATGTCTCTCCACAACTTTAGATCTCGGCATCTATTTATCATTTCTGTTGTTGACCTTCTGCCAAGCCATTCTCTTAAGCTGTCTGTTATCTTTTCTCTTTGCTTCCCTCTATCTCTTCCTCACTCAATTTTTCCACTTATTACAATATATTCAAGTTGTTCTCTTCTCATTACATGGCCAAAAAATGATGATTGTATCTTCCTAACATTGGAAATTAGCTCTCTAATAGCCTTCATCAAGTGCAAAACAAATAAAAAAACATACAAAAGATCAATACGATAGATGGATACTATTCCAAAACAAGCAAAGAAATATTGGAGAATCGACTCATTTTGGGACTCTCCTTCCGAGAGGTTTAAACTCTTTCCACTCTTTTCGTTAATCACTGGTTTCCTCTTCCATTCTTTCATGTATCATGTCTTCATTCCTAACTGCGTTATCTTTATTACCTCTCTTGTCTTTCTTTTTTATCTGTCTTCTCTCCCTCTATTTCTCTCTTTCATCGTACTCTAGGAACACCTCCTTTCATCCTTCCTCATGAGACCCCCTTTCTAATTTCTCACTGTATGGATCCAAGGGTCCAGCCTAATCTTAGCTGTTCTATTGTTGTTAATCATGTAACCAACTGTTACATAAATCATAGTCCCCGTTTCTTTCCGCCATTTTTCAGATCAGTGATTGGTTTTCATTGTTATAAAACTGTTTATTTTAGAATGTTATTTGCCTGTCGTGTTGATCTGTGTATATTTTTTTTTGGTTTTGTACCCGATGAAGATTTTTGCCGAAAAGTGCAGTGTGTGTTGTATTTCTATTGGATTTAGCTGATTTATACCGTTTTGTGTTCATTTAAATATAGAATCAGTACTTCGTTTAATTATTTTTTCTTTCTTTCTTTTTTTCATTCATTCATTCTTTCTTTCTTCCCTCATTTGCCTTCCAGCGTTGATGGGAGATATGGTTAGCGGTTTCTTGTTCTTTATTTCTTTTTTAACTACTATTTTGTTGTTGCTTTTTCTGCTGTTATATCTCCGAGTGGTTCTAGTACTCCGTTTATCCATATCTTTTCTTGGTCGGCCTCTTGGGCTGGTGTTCTCGCATCGTTTGTTGGTAACTCGTTGCATTAGATTAAATTTTTGTTATGTCTTATCCCATGCCCGAACCAATCTATCTGCTGAGGTTTTATGTGTTAAATAGTTGGTTCCCTTCCTAGTTTTTTTTCTCTCACTGTTAAATAATGTAGTTCTCCAGAATAACAGATTAACTTTTATCAAAAACAAAGTTCATTTTTACGTGTCTATGTTCTGTTTGATTTAAAATCCATTGGAATTCAACACATTTCTTAGAAATCACACCAAAATTTGTTACAAATCACATGGTCAGCTTGTCTGCCGCCACCTTGGTCCACAGACCACGTGTCGATGCGATATAACTTAATAATTTGGAGACGGCAATTCTCCTCTTCCTCTTCTACTTCTGCAATCATAGTTTGGGTTCTCTTGAATGACAAGAACCACGAGTATTATGTGCTTTTCTGGTTCCCATATTTTCTTGTTGTGTCTTGCTTCTGTAAGCTATACCTTCTTTCTCTTGCTATTGAGGGCGAGGCAGCCTAGTTGTATATGTTGTTGCTATGGACCCAGAAGTCTGTGAGTTGACGCCCTTCGACCCAAAGTTGTACATGTTGTTGCTATGGATCCAAAAGCCTGTGAGTTGACGCCCTTCGATCCAAAGTTGTACATGTTGTTGCTATGGATCCAAAAGCCTGTGAGTTGACGCCCTTCGACCCAAAGTTGTACATGTTGTTGCTATGGATCCAAAAGTCTGTGAGTTGACGCCCTTCGACCCAAAGTTGTACATGTTGTTGCTATGGATCCAGAAATCTGTAAATTGACGCCCTTAGGCCCAAAGTTGTACATGTTGTTGTTAAGAATCCAGAATCCTGTGAGTTGACGCCCTTCGATCCAAAGTTGTACATGTTGTTGCTATGGATCCAAAAGCCTGTGAGTTGACGCCCTTCGACCCACAGTTGCACATGTTGTTGCTATGGATCCAGATTCCTGTGAGTTGACGCCCTTCGACCCAAAGTTGTACATGTTGTTGTTATGGATCCAGAAGCCTGTGAGTTGACGCTCTTCGGTCCACAGTTGTACATGTTGTTGTTATGGATCCAGATTCCTGTGAGTTGACGCCCTTCGACCCAAAGTTGTACATGTTGTTGTTATGGATCCAGAAGCCTGTGAGTTGACGCTCTTCGGTCCACAGTTGTACATGTTGTTGTTATGGATCCAGAAGCCTGTGAGTTGACGTCCTTCGGCCCAAAGTTGTACATGTTGTTGTTATGGATCCAGAAACCTGTGAGCTGACGCCCTTCGACCCAAAGTTGTACATGTTGTTGTTATGGATCCAGAAGTCTCTGAGTTGACGCTCTTCGACCCAAAGCTGTACATGTTGTTTTTATGGATCCAGAGTTGACGCTCTTCGGTCCACAGTTGTACATGTTGTTGTTATGGATCCAGAAGCCTGTGAGCTGACGCCCTTCGACCCAAAGTTGTACATGTTGTTGTTATGGATCCAGATTCCTGTGAGCTGACGCCCTTCGACCCAAAGTTGTACATGTTGTTGTTATGGATCCAGAAGTCTCTGAGTTGACGCTCTTCGACCCAAAGCTGTACATGTTGTTTTTATGGATCCAGAGTTGACGCTCTTCGGTCCACAGTTGTACATGTTGTTGTTATGGATCCAGAAGCCTGTGAGCTGACGCCCTTCGACCCAAAGTTGTACATGTTGTTGTTATGGATCCAGAAGTCTCTGAGTTGACGCTCTTCGGTCCACAGTTGTAATTGTTGTTGCTATGCATACAGAAGTCTGTGAGTTGACGCCCTTCGACACAAAGTTGTACATGTAGCTATAGAACCAGAAGCCTGTGAGTTGGCGCCCTTCGACCCAAAGTTGTAATTGTTGTTGCTATGCATACAGAAGTCTGTGAGTTGACGCCCTTCGACACAAAGTTGTACATGTAGCTATAGAACCAGAAGCCTGTGAGTTGGCGCCCTTCGACCCAAAGTTGTACATGAATCTCATGAGTGTTCTTCAGAGTCTTCTTGTGTGGTTCACAGTAGAAGGTGGCCGAGCCGTATTGTAAACGGTGTCCTCTGAAAAGAGAGCTAATTTCCAATATTAGGAAGAAACAATCATAATTTTTTTGGCCATGTAATGAGAAGAGAACAACTGGAATATATTGTTACAACTGGGAAAATTGAGGGACGAAGAGATAGAGGGAAGCAAAGAGAAAAAATACCAGACAGCTTAAGAGAATGGCTTGGCAGAAGGTCAACATCAGAAATGATAAATAACTGTCGAGATCGAAAGTTGTGGAGAGACATGATCACCTACGCCAGCAGGCACGGTACTTGATGATGGTGTCCTCTGAAGTAAAATTGTTATGTTCCTAGTCCGAAGATCTAGGGAAGTAATAACTGCGAGGAAGAGAAAGGATCTCCTCACCTCCGATTCTTGTTAAAAACGTCACCCCGCCAGGAAAATATGTTACCGTATGTTACCGTATGCTACTTATCTTTTTAAACCTTTTAGCAACAATTATTCAAAATAAATATACCGAATTTGGAAGAAAAAAAAACAGATGATTAAGAGGAAAGTAAACAGATAAAATTAAGACGATAATAAAGAGATACAGTTAAGAAGATAGGTAATTAGATGCAACCATAAGAAAAATAAAGGTGCAAAATGAAGAGAAAAGTAGATAGATAAAATTAAAAGGAAAATAAATATATTAGACTCATAAGGAAAATAAATATATTAGACTCATAGATAAAATAAAAAGAGACATACTAAACAGTGTGTTTTTGTTTTCAAATATTATCATTCAGAGTTAATTTGGCGCTGTGTTTCCGTGCATTCACTGAAGAGAATTGGTTGAGTGTGACATGGCGTTTGTGTTTTCTTGATGAATCACGGCTGAGGGTGGGTCACGGTCTCTGTTGTTGACATCTGCAACATATTGAGCATGTGTGCGATAGGGAAACACGAGGCTGTTGACAAAAGGAAGAGTTCAAGTGGGGCAGGTGAAAGGGCCAATACTGGAGAATGATGAATGAAAGATGTTAAGGAAGACAGGGTGGCATAAAACGTTTTGGAGGATTGTTGATAGGACACCTGATGATAAATGAAAACGTTGCACGCTGAAGAAATCCGGATAGGATAAGAAGAGTCTAGTGGAGTTGAATGAATGAACTTGACAGCCGGTGTACCCGTGAGGCTAAATACAGACCCGAGGCCATTGTTAGGATGGGCCGACTGGAAGCATTTTCTCTCAGATTTCATTAAATTTTGACAAGTAGCAAAGAAAGAGACAGGCAAAGTTCACAATATGCTATACATATTTTTTAATATAAACAGCCCAGTTTTTTTTTCAGTTGATTGGAACTACATTATCCGATCTCATGAAAGTAAAATATTGTGATATATCAGGTAAGTGAAGCTCTGGTAACTTGCATTAGAATTGGCGAGGCCAAGACTAGCGGCAGCTTTACTTTTCTATAGCTGACAACATATTTCTTGGAACCGTTAAGTCCTGACAGTTTGTCAAAGTCACATTCCGGATCTTTCCGGCTCAATAAAAGGTAGTGGGTATTACAATAAACAAGACACTTGGCGACTAGTTAGTTGTAATAATTAAACTGGTTAACTTTTAATCCAACAGCTGAAAGGAAGAATAATGAAATAGAAACAGCAGTTGTGCGAAGTTTAAAAATGCCACAAGTTAGTGTTTTATAAACCACAGAGTTCTGGAAAATGACACATTTTAAATGGACTCAGCAAGGCATATGTAGACTGAAAATACAAGAAAATAGAATAGATCAGGGCATCTACCTAAAACAAAATTATGCAGTGAAACCAGCTCTAATGATGTTCTCTACCATCAGATAAATTGCTCACTTTAGTTCGCTTATTAAACACAAAGCCATTTTCAAATCTCTAAAACGTTCCTCATTATCCCTTACAGACATGATCTACAAATTCATTCAGCCTTAAAAGCTGCTAATTGCGTACATATCTTCCTCCAAACAAATCGTCCTTATTGATTTTCTTAAATAAATCACGCAGGCTTATCTATACATGTAACGATTTGTATTGTTTCTATCTATCTATTGACCTTTCGAGCCGTAGCCGGCCCAAACCCAGATACTCTTTCTCTTATCTGCAGTTTTATTCTAGCGGTTTTCAATCCTTGTAAAGATCTTGTATCAAATCTCGCCATTTGTCTCTGTTCTGTGCAAGCAACTCTATCTCACTGAGGGAGCCAATTCCTATTGCTCTTGCCTCTCTGATCAATGTTCTTCTCAGTGTCTCTCTGAGTCAGCCTCTTTTTCTTTTACCTGTTGTTTCCCAAATGAGGGCTTGCTTTGCTATTCGGTTATTATCTCTCCTCATCACATGTCCAACATAAGACCATCGTCTTTTCTTCATTACTGAAGATATTAGTGGTTGATTGGAGATTTCTCTAATTTCCTCATCTGTTTTGAATTTGTTCCACGCTATACCAAGTATTTTCCTTAGATATTTATTTTCGAATACGTTCAGCTTTATTTTAATGTTTATTCTAATTTCTTTACTTGTATCCCCTTCCCGATCAATGTGACTTCCAAGATAAATAAAGTGGTCGATCTCTTCCATTGGTTTGTTTTCCATGTATATTCTGTCATCTGTTGGAATTAAGCTTTTCATGACTTTAGTCTTTTCATGTACAACCTGTGGCTGCCCTGCTGCCTTGCAGGTAAGCTCGGGAGAGTAAAAGGCTAAGGGAGGGTACCCCGAAGTGAAACAACCCCTCTGCCTTGTGGGTGAGACTTTTTAGTCAAAGGCTAGCGGAGCCAACCGTAAACAAACCGACGGAAGGCAACAGAAAACCACCGTCGTAACTTCTTTGTACAATCATGAATCGCCACAACAATCAGCAAAGATCTAAGAATAATAAAGAACATGTACTGGCAACAAACAGTGGCCATAAGAACTGGAGACCGACTGGGAATGTTTCAACAAATAAAACAGGGTGTTAAACAAGGTTGTGTGCTGTCACCAGATTTGTTTAATATTTAGAGTGAGATTATTTTAAGATCCATAAGGGGCATACCTGGAATAACATTTGGAGGTGATAATATAAATAATCTAAGGTATGCTGATGATACAGTCTTAATCGCTAAGAGTGAAAATGAGTTACAAGAAATGTTGGACATTATAGTGAAAGAAAGAAAAAAATAAAGAAGAAAGAAAAAAATAAAGGACCCAGCCTTAATAGCAAAAAGACAAAAGTAATGGTAACAACAAAGAAGAAGACATCACCTCAGTGCAAAATAACGACAAGTGAAACAATATTAAAACAGATAAATGAATTTAAATATTTGTGAACTTTGTTAACGTCAGACGGAAGATGTACAAAAGAGGTGAGATGCAGAATGGCTCAGGCAAAAGCAGCTTTCCAAAAAAATGAGGAAGATACTATGCAATCCATTTTTGACAATAGAAACAAGAAAAAGAGTTCTTAAATGTTATGTACAGCCAGTCTTAACATATGGATGCGAATCATGGACAATATGACAACAGACATGAAAATCACTGGAGTCTGTAGAAATGTGGTTTTACAGAAGAATGTTGAGAGTACCATGGATAGCTAAGAAGAGTAATGAATATGTTATGAAAGAGGTCAAAGCAAAAAGAGAGCTAATTTCTAATATTAGAAAGAAACAATCATCATTTTTTGGCCATGTAATGAGAAGAGAACAACTGGAATATATTGTAACAGCTGGAAAAATTGAGGGACGAAGAGATAGAGGGAAGCAACGCGATAAACTACCAGACAGCTTAAGAGAATGGCTTGGTAGAAGGTCAACATCAGAAATGATAAAGAACTGTCGAGATCGAAAGTTGTGGAGAGACATGATCACCTACGCCAGTAGGCCCGGTACTTAATGGTGATCATGATGAGTCTTTTCATGATTGACCTCAAGCCCAATTTTGTTGGCTATTGATGATAGTTCATTTGTGTTTTCCTGCATCGTTTTCATCTGACTGCTGCTGAGAATTATGTCATAAAAGTCGAGGTCCACCAAATGGTCTCCTTGTATCCATTCGATGTCTTTATTACCAGTGCAGTATTTTTTCATTATGAAGTCCATAACAACTCATATTAAGAAGGGCGATAAAAAATACATCCTAGTTTAACCCCAGTTTCTGTTGGAAAACATTCACTCAGTCCTTCCTCTGTACGAACTGCACATGTGTAGCCATCATACGTGTCTTTATTTATGATTTTTGATGGTAAGCCATATTGCTTCAGAATTTTCCACAAAGAATCTCGATGAATACTGTCAAATGCTTTTTTGAAGTCGATGAAGTTAAGTACAAAATGTTTTTGCTTTTCAATGTGTTCCTCCAATATAAGTCGTAGAGTGAAAAGAGTGGTCAAGGCAGCTTCTCCCTTTTCTAAACCCAGCCTGTTCTTCACGTATTACTGTATCTATTGAATCCTTTATTCTATTCATGATGATTTTGCAGAATAACTTTGAGGCAACTGACAAAAGTGTCACGCCTCTCCAGTTGTTACAATCTCTGAGATTGCCCTTTTTTAAATCTTAACAATGATTCCTTATTAATGATTACTATTTATATAAAACATTGCCAGCTTTAGTGATATGGGAGCTATGCAAATGCTGGAACCAGAGGCCGAAAATTGCAAACTTGCTACAGCCTAAACAACACCACGACTTAATGACAAACATTCTTTTAAAAACAGACGGTGAAGAGGACAAATTTTCAGGTGACGCAGAAGAAAAAGAAAGAAAAGAAATATAATAATCTGCATTGAAGAGATATAATTTTAATACAAATAACAATTAAAACACTTTTGTCTAGCACACAAAAAAACTCTTGTTTAAAATGTAATCATTAATAAAAAAACAAAACAGAGATACAGTTCTCAGACATCTGCTGATGACAATGACTAGATTTGCCAGGAGCGTTGTCATGTCAACTCTAGCAACAAATAGAAAGCAATGAATACTTCCTTTTCTCTCAACACCCGATGATGTGACAAAACTAATGAAGAAAAAGATACTCCAGTTATGAACAGCCATAAATAGAAACACACAAAAAGAGAATTAAACAAAGAACCGCTTGCAAATATGGCTTCTTGGTGCTACCACTGCATCGTTGTGTGGAAGATTGAGAATTGTGAATGATTACTTCTGTGCACGAAGTGTGGAAGACTTACACAAGCCCGATCAACGCAAGGTTTCAAGAATGTTCGATCTCAGGAAACGAGAAATGCACGGAAAGAATCCGTAATTCAAACACTCCACAGTTCACATTTGAGAGTGCCGTTTTCAAGAAGTGGAACGGACAAATTGCGTGGGTCTTGAAATGGTGCTGCATTTAATATGAAAGAAAATGTGAACGCGAAAATACGTTAAAATAGTTACATTATTTTTGACAGATAGTGCAGTGTTTAAATAAGGAGACAGTTAATTTCAATGTCATTGTTCAGCTGGAACAAAATAAACGATTGTTTTCGGCACCTACACTAATAGAGAAATAAGACAGAATATAATGTTTCGGCTACTTGCCTTCATCAGAAACAAGACAAAAAATAGCAAACACTGTATGCCCCTTGTTCAACACGAAGATTAACGAGAAAATGTTTCGGAGGTGGTAAAAGATGCCAGGATCAAAGATTCGCGGCCCGCATGTTATTGATATATTTGTGTGTGTGTCTACAAAGTTCCAAACTCATGGTGATATGGAAAACAACGCTGTTGTTGATAGTAATGGGTTAGTGATGTTTGTCTGTGTGCGCCAGCTATCTATATTTGTAGCGAAATCCCGGGATACTGACTTTTCAGTGAGTACCACTTTTGTCCTTTTTTCACATCGGCAAAGTGGGTTAGTAAGTAAAAAAGTAAAGTACCCCCGTCACGCCAAGCGGCGTATAGGGAATATGGTGTTAGTGACTATAAATTTTACAGACCTTCGGCACATGACTTTTGGGATAATGTGGTCGGTATTACGCCCGTGCCGCTTTGCTTTCTCAGAAAAAAAATCCAGTACCCATTAAAGGCTGGGTGAACCCGGAAGCCGTCAGTTGGAATCGAACCCTACCTCTTCTCCTTTGTAGTTCAGTTCACTAACCACTGAGCTGTCGCGGCTCATGGGTTAATAAGTAACAGCAACATAATGGCAACATTAATCGCTTACTACATTAAAATTGACAATCACGAAGATTCAGACTTTCATTATTGGCTGCTTACGCAGAATAAAAGGATGGAAATGGCAGGATAAAATGACTGACATAGAATTGTGGAAATGTACCAGTCAAATACCAGTGGATAAAGAGATACAGCGAAGACGATGGCGCTGGATAGGACACACACTACGGAAGCCAACTGAGAGTAATACACACCAGGCCCTTTTTTTGGAATCCCCAGGGGAAAAGACAAAGAGGAAGACCAAATAATTCTTGGAGAAGACAGATAACAGCAGAGATGAAGATGATGGGGAAGACATGGAATGATCTTAAAAGAATGGCAAAAAACAGAACGACTTGGAAAGTGTTTGTTGAAGACCTGTGCTCCACTGGGAGCTAAAAAGGTAGAAAAAGAAGACTGCTACTATACTATTATTCCCTACTACTACTACTACTACTACTACTACTATTACTACTACTACTACTACTACAACTACTACTACTACTACTACTACTACTACTACTACTACTGCTACTACTACTACTACTCATACTAGTACTAGTACTACTACTTTTTTTTCTGTATCTTCCTTAGTCTCAGAGAAGAATGCAGTATGTTACGGGGCTTTATTTTTGTCCCAGGATTTTATTTTTCTCAGGCTGTGGGAGTTGACAAAATGCTTTTCATGAGGTCATCACTCTGCCTTATGGGACATTTACTGCAGTCATTTGGCAAGACCACACTAATACAGCTTGATGGTTTCATTTCAACTTTAGAGCACAAGTATTATCTCGATTTGTAGTAGCCACACCAGTTTCTGACACAGCCCAAGTGATCCAGTGTTAACTAACAGTTGTAGTGATGTTTTTATTTCTAGGAGAAAAATGCTTTTAAGTTCACCCAAAAGGTGAAAATTGGAACTAGAGATTGTTTTCACATTGGGAAAGTAGTGGAGCCGGAAGTGATACCGGCAACATCACTCACCGTATGCGTTATCGATCATTGAGTATTATTTTAACACTAACACTGTACTACCTATACATTATAAGGCATGGAGTACTTACTGCTTTCATTTATGTGCCACTAGTTGACGTCACTTTATCAATATTCAACATTCTTCCTAGTCATCTAACAGCAATTGTTAAAATCGTTATGTAACTTTACTGGGATTTATATTTAATGGGAAACCTTTCCTGGGATTTATATTTAATGGGAAACCTTTCCTGTGATTTATATTTACTGGGAAACCTTTCCTGGGATTTATATTTAATGGGAAACCTTTCCTGGGATTTATATTTACTGTGGGGAACCTCAGTAGCTGAGTGGTTAGTATGCTCACTTCCTGATAAGAAAGGTCCGGATTCGATCCCTAGACGTGGCAGATTTTTTTTCGGATCGACAAGGTTCCGGGGTACACCCCCCCCCCCCCTTCTAAAAATTGATACCAGATGTTTTTTTTCTGGAAAGTAAAGACGACCTGGCGTGCTACCGACCACATCATTGAAAAATGTGCCGTGGTCAGGGGAAAAAATGGTCACTATAGCTCGTTTCAAATCACTTGCCCAACTTCAAAACGCTATTGTTCAGTAACCGTTTGTTAAAAACTGTTGACATTTTCCAAATGTTATTAGAATGCAAAAGACCCTTTAAATGTATATTTAACAAATATCTTGCAGCTGCAGTTTTCTTAAAGCGTCGAATTTCTTTGATGTTTGTCAAAATTGTAAATTGTGAACCCCTAAATAATAGAAATTACCGTAGTTGCTGGTCTATGATTAATTTTCACTAGGTAAAGGCGTGGCCGTAATGGGGAAATTACCTAATAAGACAAAACACCAGGAGAATTATTGTCTTCTCAGTTCGAGGACGGACGATAATATCAAGGTATACCTGTATGTCCAATTTTCATAGTTGTGTGGTCCTGATAAGGACCGTTTGTTGAACTAATTTAAGGTAATATAGGGGCCAAAATTGTGGGGGCTATATACTTTCATTCTGAATCAGACGAGTCTAAAAGATTAATAACTGTTTGGGGTTGAACATTCCACAAACCATCATTTTTCCAATATTCCTCTTCCTGTTTTAAGACGTGGTCTTCACATTTAGCCCAATAATCTTTGTCTATATTTAATAAAGCGAGATTAGCAAGAGTCTTTACATCGCATATTTTGAATGTTGTATTTTCATCTGCCACTTGTCCTTTTAATTTTGCCCAGATTAGTTCTATTGGATTTAAATGAGCATGGTAAGGTGGCAGCCTCAAACTTATATGACCGTGCTCTTGGATAATCTTATCTATTTGAAAAATCTTTGTCCTATGTTTTTGCTCTACTAGAGATAGTAATTCAGGTTTTAAGTACATGTTATTAAATTGTATGTGCTCCTTTGTGAGCCATATCTTAATAACATCTTTTGTACTGGATGACGTCGGGACTTTATCTTCAAGTGCAACAATGTTGTGGTACGCTGCATTGTCCATTATTAGGCAAGATAGTCGATCTAGTGATGGGAGAACAGAATCTTCAATCCAATGTCTAAATATGTGACCATTCATCTCAGAGTTATAATCCCGATTGTCTATGGATTTTGAAAGAAAAATGAGCTCTGCATTCTGTATTAGTCCATGTTGTCGACTACCTGCATGAGCAATTATCAAGCGCTGTCCTTTGCTGCTAGGTATTAATCTCTTAATCTTTCCATCTGATGACTGCCATTCCCTTTGGTTAGTGTGGTGAGCATTGATCCATGTTTCATCCAAGTACACAATATCATAACCTTGCTTGCGCACCTCTTTTACTTCACGTAAGTACTTGCTTCTAATGACTACTATATGTGGCTTCTCACAGATGATGTTTCGTCCATTGGAATACTTTCTGAATGTAAAGCCTGCAGCTCTCACATTCCTCCATAATGTAGACTTTGATATTTCAATACTGTTGTTCTTTTTCAGCGAAACTTTTAATTTTCTTATTGTAACAGTTTCATTCATACTCAACATTTTGCGAATTTCACGTCTACACCTCTGAATGAACGGAAATGGAACACACAATTTCTCAAGTGTCTAATTGTGTCAAAAAAAAACCCACAGCGAAAGCGTGCAAACACGTCAATTTTACCGTGTATGGATTTTTACTCGCTATTTTTAACTTAAAATACTGTAAACATTAAGTTTTGACTACATCAATGGGTCGTTATAAATTTATATAATTCAAATAAGCAACAATAATAACCAAATGTTTTTTTTAATGAAATTAATTCCCTGTTGGGTTCTAATCATTGTAACTTTACATGCAAATTTTGAACAACTTACAACAAGCGGTTAAAAAGCTATCGATTTTAAAAGTTGGGCACGAGTTATGAAACAAGCTATAACACCGCAAGCCTAGCAAGGCGTGGTGGAAACCTGTATTTTTTTTATTTTTACAGTCACATTCATGAGAGATTCCCATCGTTAAGGTGTTGTAATGGTGGTACTTCAATCTGTTGGAAGTCTAACATTGGTTAATTTTTCTTTCCTTTCGAGCTGGCTGTAGGTAACATGTCTCTGACACTCCTCATATTCCGTAATCCATATGTTCATGCATTTCTTCCTGACAAATCATTTCGATTCCTCATAAGTTGTACTTGTACCTGGTTTGGGTAATTAGCCCCCTTCCTCTTTGCCTATATCTGTGTGTGTGTTGTTTATTTTGTTCCTGCTGAAGGCCTATTGAGTCGAAACGTCGTTCAAATTTGTGTCGTCTATCAATCACAAAAAGCTTTTACCATTTTTTCTATTTTTTGTTCACTTCTTCATTTTCTGTTGCATGATCCATCTGTGTGAGCACGTGCACAGGAGAAGTTTGAGTAGTGTTTTTCTGTTTCTTCTTCTACCTTTCAGCTCCCTGTGGAGCATAGGTCTTCAATAAACACTTTCAGCTCCCTGTGGAGCATAGGTCTTCAATAAACACTTTCAGCTCCCTGTGGAGCATAGGTCTTCAATAAACACTTTCCAAGTCGTTCTGTTTCTTGCCATTCTTTTAAGATCGTTCCATGACTTCCCCATCATCTTCATCTCTGCTTCCATTTGTCTTCTCCAAAAATACATTGGTCCTCTTTGTCTTTTTTCTTGGGGATCCTAAAAAAGGGCCTGATGTGTAATGCTCTCAATTGGCTTCCGCCATCATCTGCTCTGCATCTCTTAATCCACTGTTATTTGTCTGGTATTTTTCCATAATTCCATGTTAGTGATTTTGTCCTGCCATTTTCATCCTTTTATTCTGCGCAAGCATCGATTAATGAATGTTTGTATCTTCATAATTTCATTTTTGTTGTTCTCCATGTTTCACAGCCATATGACTGACTTAACATTGGAGTTGAACATTTTTATTTCTGTTTAACCTAATTTCTTTGGATTTCCAAATGTTTTTCAGTGCAACGAATGCTCCTCTTGCTTTTGCCACCCTTATTTCGGTTTCATTCTCTTTCCCTTCCTCTTTATCTATATTACTGCCCAGATAAATGTAAGATTGTACATCTAGTAGAGGTATGTCTCCTATTATTATTTGGTTATTGCCAACTTCGACAGAAGTCGAAGGCTAAGATGGCTGGGGCATGTCCAACGGATGGAAGAAAAACGCATTCCTAGGCAAATACTATATGGTGAGCTAAAACACGGAAAACGACAAATCGGCAGACCTAAACTACGATATAGAGATATCTGCAAATCATCTCTGAAAGACTTCTCCATCTGTGAAAACGACTGGCAACATCTGGCAAGTGATCGCACATCATGGAGAGCACGTATAAGGAACGGTATAACAACATTTGAGACTGTTCTAAGACAGGACTTAGAAGAGAAGAGACTCATGAAAAAGGATGGTAAACCCTGTGGATCAGCGAGCCTGACCTGTTCATTATGTGACCGCGTGTGTTTGTCAAACATTGGTAGAATTAGCCACGAGAGAAGCTGTTCGGCAAAAACAATACCTCAAAAAAATACGCAATAGCCTCCACTAGACCGTCTGACAAGACGAAAAGGGCCATATTGCCAACTGCATTAATTCTAATAATTTTGGTCTTATCCCTATTTATTTTCAGCCCCAGCTGTTGTGATCTCTCATCAAGTATGCTCATTTTATCTTGCATATATTGATCATTATGTGATAGGAGAGCTATTTCTGTTGTTCTGAGTTTTTTTTTTTTTATAATCCAATCTATGGCCAGTAGAAAGAGAAATGGAAATAGAAGGCGTCTCTGCCTTACTCATGTTCTTATTTCAAATGCTTCTGCAAGCTGCCCTTCACGCACAACACTTTTAATTCTTTTATTCATTGTTCTTATCTGGTTAATAAACAACATGGGGATTCCGTAACTTCCAAAGCATTCCTTTGTCTAAAAGATTAAATGTCTTTTCATAATCTATGAATTTATCTTCTATAAAGAGGGGACTGTTTTCCTAAAACATATATATAACTCTATCTTTTCGTTCCTCAATTTTCCCAGCTGTCAAAATATATTCCAGCTGTTTCCTTCTCATTGCATTGCCAAGAAATGATTATTGTTTCCTCCTAAATTTGAAAAATACTCTTTTTGCTTTGGCCTCTTTCTGAACGTTTTCATGACTCTTCTTAGCTGTCCATAATATTCTCAACATTCTTTTGTAAAACCACATTTCTACAGCCTCCAGTGATTTTCATTTCTGTTGTTCTATTGTCCATGATTCACATCCATATGTTAAGACTGGCTCTACATAACATTTAAGAACTCTTTTTCTTGTTTCTATAGTCAAAAATAGGGAGCCACGATAGCTCAGTAGTTAGTGAACTGAACTATAAAGGACAAGAGGTAGGGTTCGATCCCAACCGACGGCTCCGGGTTCATCCAGCCTTTAATGGGTACCGGATTTTTTTCTGGGAAAGTAAAGCGGCACGGGCGTAATACCGACCACATTATCCCAAAAAATCGTGTGCCGAAGGTCTGTAAAATGTATGGTCACTAACACCATATTCCCTATACACCACTTGGCGTGACGGGGGTACTTTACTTTTTTTACTTTATTGTCAAAAATGGATTGCGCAGTATCTTCCTCATTTTTTGGAAAGCTGCTTTTTCCTGAGCCATTCCGCATCTCACCTCTGTTGTACATATATTATGTGAGGTTAGCAATGTTCCCAGATATTTAAATTCATGTACCTGTTTTATTATTGTTCTACTTGTCTTCATTGTACATTTCGGTGACGTAATTTTTTTTTTTTTTGCTAGTAGTAGGAAACTCTTTGTACAGAGCTTCGCAGCAGGAGGCAATCTGATCATCAGAAGAAGACCCCCCGTCGAGCAAGTGTTTCGGCCCTTTAGCTTCTTGACACTCTAGGGGAGGTGGGCCCGCCTGGGTCATGACTTCCAGGCGTCGACCTCCTGCCGCATTGCCTCTAAGGCTTACACCGTATGTTCGGCACAAACTAACTAAACGTAATACACAAAACTTTCTAAAATAGCTTACCTAAACTAAGCTTATGTAACTACTACTTCTATATCCATCTGTATATTCTCCCACAAATATTATTTCTGTACATCTTGACTTTCAATCCCTTTTTCGAAACTTCATCAAATGCTTTCTCTAAGTCTACCCAGTCTGCTAGAGTATGTTTTTTCCCCGGTTAGAAAACATCTTCTATTGTATGGACAATGTGGGTGAGCTGACCTTCAATAGATCTATATCGGAGAAAGTCAGCTTGCTATGGTATTAGTTCTTTTTTATTCTAACGTGCAATATATCAGTCTCATGTGAATCATCCTTGCCAACCATTTCTACAAATTACAAACTACTATTGTTAGATGCATGCATAATGAAAACCAATTCAGTCATCATCAGGTCGAAAGTTCTTTATAGAAGGTTGCGCTCATCACAACTTGTCTGAAATAATCTGTCTCTATACAGGTCTCTTTGATGTCTTGAAACCACCTTCTTCTTGGTCTGCCTCTGCTACGTTTTCCTAAAACTGAGCCCCCTAATTAATATTCTTTCCAACCTGCTGTGTCTTTGACGTGGCCGAAGTATTTTAATTTCCACTCTTTAAGATGTTGTTTACACACACCACTTGTAATGTTTAGGTATTTTAATGTCTTCCTCTCTCTTTCTCTTGATCTAACGTTTCCAAAAATATTTTTCTGTAGCACATTTTTTTTCGAATGTACCAATTTTTGCCTTTGTTGTTTGAGAGGCTGTCCATCGCCCATAACCATATGTTGCTATCGCTTTTTTTTTTTTTTTGCGCTTCCGGTGCGACCCAAGATGGTGGTATCTCTTCGACGGTTCGTCGGCTGGGAAGTGTGATTTTATTGATGTGTGATTGTATTGATGTGTGATTCTGAATGAAAAAAATAAAAAGCCTAGGGTGTATCTACGTGCCGAAGAGCTGAATGACTGGGGTTGCCCTGTAAATTACGTGGAAACGTGTTTTGGACCGTGCGACTGTGTGAGTGCACGTGAGTCTAGACCAATCACAGCCATCGACTTTCAGCTACAAAATCGACAATGATGACAAGAAGTATTCAGATGAAGCCTAGACTAGAAGCTAAAGGTGCCGGAATGTGTAACAAGCGGTCGAAGTGCGAGATGCTAGATGCTGCCTAACGTATGTGTGCATTACATAATGAAACTGTGCTTCCATAAATCAAGGACGGCCCATTCTTGATAAGCTACTGTGCGGCGCCGATATAATGATTTTTCAAGAATCACTTCTTTTTGATGGGAGCCGCGATAGCTCAGTGGTTAGTGAACTGGACTACCACGGACAAGGGGTAGGGTTCGATCCCAACCGACGGCTTCCGGGTTCACTCAGCCTTCAATGGGTACCGGATTTTTTTCTGGGAAAGTAAAGCAGCACGGGCGTAATACTGACCACATTACCCCAAAAATCATGTGCTGAAGGTCTGTAAAATATATGGTCACTAACACCATGTTTCCCTATACGCCACTTGGCGTGACGGGGGTACTTTACTTACTTCTTTTTGATAGGACAGTCAGTGTCCCTGGATTTCATGGTTTCTATAATAGACGGCACCATGGACAGGCCATCCTTGTACGAAACAACATAGTGGCAGCTGAGGTCGATATGTCTGTGTGAAATAGTAAAACAAATTGCAGATACATGCGGTTAAGGTGCAGATCCCATGTTCTTTCGTGGTTGTAAATGTGTATGCCTGCAATAGGAAGATGGGCACACAACAAATTGCAAAATCTCTTCGCGTTTGAGGAGGAGAACGGCATTGTTTGTGTAGACTTTAATGCTGAATGCAACCAGTGAGGTAACGTCATAACCAACACGCAGGGACAAGACTTATAGAACGTACTGGGGTCAGCCGATTTAGTGTGCTTATATAATGGAAAGGCAACCAAAATGGCCACTCGATCAGGGGATCCTGATAGTGTCATAGATCTGGCACTGGGGTCTTCACCTTCACGCCGGTTTGCAGGTGGAATGTACTAGGATTCCCAGAAAGTGGTCACTTGCTATATGTCATGTGATATGTCATGTGATATGTCATGTGATATGTCATGTGATATGTCATGTGATATGTCAAGTGATATGTCATGTGATATGTCAAGTGATATGTCATGCTAATTGAGAAAAGGCAGAAACAGAAGTCAGAAAAGCAATCTCAACACGTTCCACTATGTAAACACAGACCACGACGTCACTAGCAAAATCAGACACAGAAAACAGGGAGCTCCTCACAGGAGACAGGAGAGATAGACACAGCCGCCCTGGTGGAACATATAAGTCGAGGAAGCTTGGCTAAAAGAAAGACAAACGGCCAAGACATGGCAGAGAGCCAGAAAGAATTGAAGAACAACCTGAGCTCTTGAAGCGCCTGAAAGAAGAGGTCGACCATAAAATGATGCACTTTAAACTATGTGCTAAGCAGGCTAAGGATGCCAAATGGGATGATTTCTGTAAAAAAGTATGCTCAGAAAAATCGCTACCCACATTCTGGCGCCTTCATCAGAGCATGAATGGCACAACACGACACAGAGGCATACCTGACTCCCTGAGCACAGGCCAGATATATCACAAATCTGATAAGAGCAAAGGGAAGGCCCGGCTTACCCTCTACAGTGAGCAAACCGACCACAGAAATGAGTCTGTCAGAATAAAGATACGGGAGTTACGCTCCGGATTGTGTGAGGATGTATTTCTATTAGAAGATCTCACAATCACAACTGATACCATTCGCACAACACTTAAAAGGTCACACAACACTGCTTGTGGTCCAGATGGTGTTCGGTACGGCGACATAGGCGATTTAGGTGACGACGACTTGACAAAACTGGCCAAATAGTTTAATGCCAGCATTCAGAGTGGCCAGATTATGGGGAATTGGCTACACAGCTACTTACTACCGCTACCAAAGTCAAACAAGGACCACTCTGATATCTGTGCCTACAGTATCATCATGATGCAGAGCACGGGCAAGCCACTGGAAAACATAGTTGTCCGTGTACTCACGTGTCACCTTGAATAGATACGCCCAATCCCACCCACACTCGCAAGTTATAGATGTAACAAAGAGACAGGGCTCAATGCGGCAGTCTTCGCCTATGACGTTTTCAAAGGCTTCTATAGACGAGAGAGACATGTACTGCTGATATAGATCTGGAGGATGCATACAACAGAGTAACATTTGAATACCTCATGCACACGCTTCTCAAACTGGCGGCACCCCTTTCTCATAAGATGGAAAACTACAGCACTGTTTCAGAGGAAGGTGATAATCAGATGTGAAAAGTGGTCATTCGAGCCTACATCCATTTGTCCAGGGCTGCCACAAGGCTCACCAATGTCACCAGTTCTATTTAACGTGTACACAATAACGTTCACGGAACAACAGCTGAATGGGAGGGGAAGAACTATGGCTTTTGCTGATGACATTCTGGTAGACAGAGAAGAAACAGACGGGAAATTAACTCCACTCTGGAAAACGAACTCGATCGCATCTCTTATTGGTGTGGAGTATCAAGTGCTGTGGTTAATCCTTATAAAGCATCAGTTACATGGCTCTCCTTTAACAATCATATCGCTAACATATGGAAACACCGGTGATACGCATAGGAGCTGATGAGGTGACCAGGGACAGGTTGATGATGTACCTCGGAGTTAAGTTTGACTGCAACCTGTGTTTTACGGACCACGTTGCGCATGTGTTAACAGAATCCCGCAAAGGATTAGCCGCCTTGAAAGTCATGACAGCTGCCAACATCGAGCAGAGGCTACTTACTCTTCTGTTCCAGGGATTAGTCCTCGCACCAATCGAGTATGCCCTGGCAGTTCTTTACAGTCAGTAAGATGCAAATTGACAGGCTGGAGAAAATACAGAATGAAGCTATGAGCATTATCTTGGGGTGGACAAGGGACACTTCCTGTGTAGCAATGAGGTATCTTCTTGACTTTCCAACTATGGATGACAGGATCAAGATCTGGAGGACACGAGCATACCTGAAGATAAGTGCAGATAAAGAGCATTCATTGCACCGCGAGCTCAACACAGGGATAGGTGTCAGGCTAAACAAAAGGCAAATCATGGGTGAGCCGAGCAGAAGACATAATCAACCAGGTCTGTGGGCCTACAAATATGAAACGCTGGCGATGAGTCATTCAAGAGCACATTCTCGTGTATTGTCAAAGTCGACAGGAAATGCAGAGAACAGAACTCGGTCGTGGTCAATGCGGAGGTCAACGGTCTTATCTGAGCTAACACCGATGAGGACGATACAGTCATCTATACAGACGGATCTGTAATACAACACCACAGGAATGCATGGCATTTACAGAATAATAAAAAAGACAATTGTGCATACGTTTATGATCACGAGTAGCATGACGATGGTGGTGATGGCAGTGATCAGTGCATTCATCTTGTTAGAGTTACAAGACTACAACCATGGCTGCATACTGAGTAATTCGATGAGCATGATAAGAAAAGTGGAGGCGGGCTCTGTACGCATGCAATAAGTAGAGTCATTGTTCAAAAATACGTAATGTCACCTTTGTCTACGTCACTGGACATGCGGGATTACGGGGGAATGAAAGAGGGAACAGGTTGGCTAGCTGCGCTGTCGTTGAAGACGGTCAACCAATTTATCGGACGGACATCATCAATGCCCTCCGAGATGAGGGAAGTTCACAGGACTTTGACAACCATGAGTCCACGTCACTCCTTCGGACGAAAGAGATTGGATTTAAGATGGGCGCAGCCAGAAACGAGAAACTTATTGGGCGTATAAGAAGACTTATCAACCAACACAGAACTGGAGTCGTCAGTCACTGGACACTGTGAAACTTGCTGAGGAGGGGATCTGAGCACCTATGGGCATGTTCGGAGTGCAATGATGATGACCCGCAAATTACTCAACAACTCAATGTTGCTTTCGCGAAGAGTTATGCCTTGAGTTGTTTTAATTCAACTCTCCTGTCGTATGCCTGAACAACTACACAGCCAAAATATACTGCGGTAATAGCAACTTTCTCTAAAGAATATTCTACTTACTTAACTTTGCTGTTGTGCCTTATGTGCAATCTATGCCACGAGACCACGTTTTCACCCTATTTTTAAAAGAAAAATTCCATTACATAGGGGAGATCAGCCAGGTAAATAACAAGATCTATTTCAATATGTGTGATCGAATTGATCATATTGACACAACAGCATGAAGTTTCGGGCAAAAAGAGGCAATTATTATTTGCCAGATATAAAAAAAAAACAGAGAGGAAAACGTAAAGTAATTCATCCAAACTATTTATATCGTGTAGCGTTTTGTTTGGAAATCTTGCTATCAAGTAAATCAATATGTCGTGTTTCCTATTTCTGCTTGTGTTTATAGAGTAACTTTTGTCACGGACCAACTTGTAGCAATTTATTTTAAATCGCGGTGTGTGCCTGTCAATGTGTGCGTGCGTTAGTGATCGATAACGCTGACGTTTAGGAGTTTAACTTAGATTACATCTACTACCCACAGTGGCTGAGGTAAGGGGCTGGACAGTTGCACGGTGAGGCGCCAGACGGCCTCTGAACAAAGATGGTCCCGGTTCGAATATAGTGGATTTATTTTTCGTGGTTTTTACCACCATCCCCGATCTCTATCTGATGTCTAACCTTCGGTGCAAGAATGATCTCTATCTGATGTCTAACCTTCGGTGCAAGAACGATCTCTATCTGATGTCTAACCTTCGGTGCAAGAATGATCTCTATCTGATGTCTAACCTTCGGTGCAAGAATGATCTCTATCTGATGTCTAACCTTCGGTGCAAGAATGATCTCTATCTGATGTCTAACCTTCGGTGCAAGAATGATCTCTATCTGATGTCTAACCTTCGGTGCAAGAACGATCTCTATCTGATGTATAACCTTCGGTGCAAGAAAGAGAAGGCTCATTGTGCTCTCTGCGCACGTTAAAAACATATGGCAGTTAATATTTAAAACAAGAATGTCAAACAGGGACTGTCTGGACAAATATCTTAGAAAACAAATCTGATTAAAGATTCTGGAATTGGAGGATGTCCGCAAGGAACACCCACTGACACAGAAGACACTCTCAAATGAGTGATGGTGATGACAGTGGGTATTAAAAAAAAAAGTAAAGTACCCCCATCACACCAAGTAGCGTATAGCGAATATGGTGTTAGTGACCATAATTTTTTATAGACCTTCGGCACATGATTTTTTGGGGTAATGTGATCAGTATTGCGCCCGTGCCGCTTTACTTTCCCAGAAAATATCCGGTACTCATTTAAGGCTGGGTGAACTCGGAAACCGTCGGTTGGGATCGAACCCTACCTCTTGTCCTTTGTAGTCCAGTTCACTAACCACTGAGCTATCTCGCTGCCAGTGGGTAATGGGGACAAATATTCACGCCAAATTCAGTTCCTGAAAAAGCTCGCAGACTTAGAGGATTTCCGGCAAGCCCAATGAAGTACATGGTTTCGTCAGAGGTTAAATTTTGTGAAGGAAAAAAGCAAACAACCCAACAATCCGACCATCAATCAATTAATTATTGTTGTTTCTCGCAGATATTTTCGCTGCTTTGGGTATTTGCTTTTTCTAATGATTTTGATGAATAATGAAAGAGTCGCTCAATAGTTTGAGGGGGAGGTGATCATGACGTATGGATGTCAATCCTGGACATGGACAGTTGTAAAGAGTAATGAGGACGTTCTTTTCTTCTCTGTCTGTCGTTTCTTCGATGAATACTAAAGGAATGAATGGTCCTAATCGCCACCCGCCTTTAACAGGACGTTGAATGCGCGTAAATGCATGTGTAATGTGTAAAATGTAAAAGTGTTGTGATTTATTTGCACATTTCAGCCCATCAATTCTGACTTCAGCGCGGCATTTTTGAGTACGGGCTTGCCTTCCTTCATAAATCCCTACGTGACTTGAATGGCTGGATAGTTTGTTTCCACAAGCACCGCTGAGTGATGAAGCAGGGGGTCTTGATCAGCTGTTGCTCGCCAATCCTGACGCAAGCAGTCTGCTGTGGGTCGATGACCGCACTCCGCTCAGTCTCTAGACGGTTGTCTTGACTCTATGGATTGTTGTCTTGACTCTCTGGACGGTTGTCTTGACGGTTGTCTTGACTCTCTGGACGGTTGTCTTGACTCTCTGGACGGTTGTCTTGACTCTCTGGACGATTGTCTTGACTCTCTGGACGATTGTCTTGACTCTCTGGACGGTTGTCTTGACTCTCGGGACGGTTGTCTTGACTCTCTGGACGGTTGTCTTGACTCGACTCTCTGGACGGTTGTCTTGACTCTATGGACGGTTGTCTTGACTCGATTCTCTGGACGGTTGTCTTGACTGTCTGGACGGTTGTCTTGACTCGACTCTCTGGACGGTTGTCTTGACTCTCTGGACGGTTGTCTTGACTCTCTGGACGGTTGTCTTGACTCTCTGGACGGTTGTCTTGACTCTCTGGACGGTTGTCTTGACTCTCTGGACGGTTGTATTGACGGTTGTCTTGACTGTCTGGACGGTTGTCTTGACTCTATGGACTGTTATCTTGACTCTCTGGACGGTTGTATTGACGGTAGTCTTGACTCTCTGGACGGTTGTCTTGACTCTCTGGACGGTTGTCTTGACTCTTTGGACGGTTGTCTTGACTATCTGGACGGTTGTATTGACGGTTGTCTTGACTCTCTGGACGGTTGTCTTGACTCTCTGGACGGTTGTCTTGACTCTCTGGACGGTTGTATTGACGGTTGTCTTAACTTTCTGGACGGTTGTCTTGACTCTCTGGACGTTTGTCTTGACTCTCTGGACGGTTTTCTTGACTCTCTGGACGGTTGTCTTGACTCGACTCCCTGGACGGTTGTCTTGACCCTCTGGACGGTTGTTTTGACTCGACTCTCTGGACGGTTGTCTTGACTCTCTGGACGGTTGTCTTGACTTTTTGGACGGTTGTCTTGACTCTCTGGACGGTTGTATTGACGGTTGTCTTGACTCTCTGGACGGTTGTCTTGACTCTCTGGACGGTTGTCTTGACTCTATGGACTGTTGTCTTGACTCTCTGGACGGTTGTTTTGACTCGACTGTCTGGACGGTTGTCTTGACTCTCTGGACGGTTGTCTTGACGGTTGTCTTGACTCTCTGGACGGTTGTATTGACGGTTGTCTTGACTCTCTGGACGGTTGTCTTGACTCTCTGGACGTTTGTCTTGACTCTCTGGACGGTTGTCTTGACTCTAACGGACGGTTGTAATGACTCGACTCTCTGGACGGTTGTCTTAACTCTCTGGACGGTTGTCTTGAGTCTCTGGACGGTTGTCTTGACTCTCTGGACGGTTGTATTGACGGTTGTCTTGACTGTCTGGACGGTTGTCTTGACTCTCTGGACGGTTGTCTTGACTCTCTGGACGGTTGTCTTGACTCGACTCTCTGGACGGTTGTCTTGACTCTCTGGACGGTTGTCTTGACTCTCTGGACGGTTGTCTTGACTCTCTGGACGGTTGTCTTGACTCGACTCTCTGGACGGTTGTCTTGACTCTCTGGACGTTCTCAAAGCGGTCAAAGCAAAAAGAAAGCTATCTTCCAACATTAGATGGAAATAATCATAATTTGTTGGCCATGTAATGAGAAAGGAATAACAGGAATATATTTAGACAAGTGGAACATCTGCAGACAGAAGAGATAGTTGGAAAAGAAGAGATAAAGGGAAATAGAGAGAAAAGATACAAGGCACTTTAAAAGGGTGGACGGTAGGAAATCAATAACGAAACTAAAGAACAGTCGAAGAGATAGAAATATGTGGATAGACATGATGCTTTGAGCAGGAGGCATGGAACTTAATGTGATAATAAGTGTACCCTGCCATAAACATGTTGAATAGAAGCTTTTGTGCCGAAAGTTGAAATATTTCACATAAAAATGTCTTCAATTGTTACAATATATTTTCTCAAAAACATTCTTATAATCATCATCAAGTACCGGGCCTGCTGGCGTAGGTGATCATGTCTCTTCACAACTTTCGATCTCGGCAGCTATTTATAATTTCTGTTGTTGGCCTTCTACCAAGCCATTCTCTTAAGCTGTCTGTTCTTTTTTCTATTTGCTTCCCTCTATCTCTTCGTCCCTCAATTTTCCCAGATGTTACAATATATTCCAGCTGTTCTCTTCTCATTACATGGCCAAAAAATGATGATTGTTATTCTTCTAATAAATGTTCATTAACTTCAAAATTACTTTAGTTAGAAGGTTCACATTAGTGTATGACCTTGTTAATTTGGACCATTCTCATAAAATACCCATTTTTATTGTGAGAGGAACGCAATAGACTTTGTGTATTATCGATTATCTTTATTGACTGCACAATTTCTAAGATTATTGTTAAAATGCCAATCTGATATTAAAATGAGCAGCTCTGCAATGCATATACGCAAATACGTACCACCTACTTAGTCACATATCTACCAATATACCTACTTACCTATCTAACTAACTACCTTCCAGTCTAAAGACCTATCTACCTACCTCGAATATAAACCAAAATACATATAAAGAATGGAAATTCTCGTCAAGCAACGTGGTAGCATATAGGGAAAACGGTGTTAATTTTACAGTGAATTGTGTATAGGTCTACAGCACATTATCACTATCATTCTTTTTTTTTTCGTGAGGAGTGTTAATGTAACTGATAATGGCCTCGAATTTGCAGTGTCCCAAAGATTGAATGTAGATAGTGATTCATGTAGAGGGTTGATCAAGTCAGTAGTGGGTGCTCCAACAATTGCCAGGGTGACAGGATGAGGAAGGATGGTCGGTATTAAGCCAGAGCTGTCTTTCTTGTCCAGAAAAAACCGGTTCCGAAATAAGGCTGTGTAAGACTGGAAGCCAGCGACAAGGATCGAACTTCGACCTTTTGTCCGCAGTAGTTCAGTTCGCTGACAGCTGAGCTAACGTGACCCCTAAATTTGACATACTCACCATCTACCAGTCCATCTATCTACTAGAAAACTTAAAAGCTGCCTATCTACATATTTACCTATCTATCACTATATAAAGTAAAGTAAAGAGCCCCGTCACACCAAGTGGCGTATAGGGAATATGGTGTTAGTGACCATACATTTTTCAGATCTTCAGCACATGATTTTTGGGGTAATGTGGTCGGTATTACGCCTGTACCGCTTTACTTTCTCAGAAAAAAATCCGGTACCCATTTAAGGCTTGGTGAACCCGGAAGCCGTCGGTTGGGATTGAACCTTACCTCTTGTCCTTTGTAGTCCAATTCACTAACCACTGAGCTATCGCGGCTCCCTATCACTATATACGAGTACATATATGCCAGTCCGTCAATCTGTCATTCCGTTAGTATGTCTATCTTTCTTGTGCTGTCCTCTCTGCCTACCTGCCTGTCTGTCTATTTTACTATGTATTATTAATATATATTATCTCTTTGCTTTTGTTTGTTTATCTATCTCTTTGCATGCCTGTCTGCATGTTTACTCATTTATTTGTGAATGTCTTTGTCTGTCGGCAGTCTTTTCATTTATTTGTGAATTGCTTTGTCTTTCGCTGTACTTAGCTCTTCATCAATCTGTCTGTCCGCCCGTAAATCTGTCCGTCCATTCACCTTTAATTTGTTCACTTATACCCCTGTTCATGCGTATGTTCATCTTCCTGCCCGCCCGTCTGTCTACTAGTCTGTCTGTGCGTGACAATTCCAGGCTTCATCCCGGTAATCTGCTTCTCAGATACAATAATTGTATCCACACGTACCGTTCTTGTTGTCTGTCTCTCCTGATGCCATATATTGTTATGCCTACCTATTCTTCCATTGGTTGATAATTTTAACCTTATAGCGACGACCGTCCCACGAACATCTCCGCATTCTTTAATGTAAATCACTTTATTATGTCCCAAAGGTTATCTAGTTTAACATTTTCAATTTCCGTTCGGTTTTTCTACATTTTTAATACTTCAAACGGAAATTCCAATTGATTTTTTAAAATAAAGATTAAACAGGCAGCCGTGAATATACATTATTGTCCTTACTTGACCAATAAACAGGGGATCTATAGAAGTCATTGAAAGGTAGATTTATCAGATCATTGCACACTTTGTAAAGTGAATCTTTGAGCATGCCGCACCTTGCCTGTTGCAAATACACAAAGCAATCCTAGACAGTTCGTGCATGCCAGATTGAACTGATATCCCATTTTGTTGGGATTCAAGGGCGTGCAGTGATCGCTGACAATGTTGCTCTTTTATCAGCCATGATTTCTTGCTGAGCGATAACAAAACATTTTTCAGGGGCGTAGTCTTGTGACTTGAATACAGCGTTGGGTGCTACAGGTAAAATATATGTCTTTGTATGTAAGTTAATCTTAGGCTGCTTGAGCTAGGCATTTTGCCATTGAATCGAAAGGGCCAACAGCCCAAAACAGATCATGACCACTTTTCACTTCCCAGAGAGAAAAAAAACACTCAGGAAATAATTTGAGTTGAAACGTGTGTGTGTGTGTGTGTGTGTGTGTGTGTGTGTGTGTGCGTGCGTGCGTGCGTGCGTGCGTGCGTGCGTGTGTGTGTGTATGTGGGTGGGGAGGGGGGAGGGGAGAGGGAGAGCTATGTTTGCAAAGAAAACCTTGTATCGCATAAACTTTTGATAACCATGTACCGCATCAACTCTTGATAACCTTGTATCACATCAACTCTTGATAACCTTGTATAGCATTAACTCTTGATAAATTGTACCACAACAATTCTTGATAACCTTGTATCACATCAACTCTTATTAACCTTGTATCACATCAACTCTTGATAACCTCGTATCACATCAATTCTTGATAACCTTGTATAGCATTTCTTGATAACTTGTACCACAACAATTCTTGATAACCGTGTATCACATCAACTCTTATTAACCTTGTATCACATCAACTCTTGATAACCTCGTATCATATCAATTCTTGATAACCTTGTATAGCATTATCTCTTGATAACCTCGTATCACATCAACTCTTGATAACCTTGTATCACATCAACTCTTGATAACCTCGTATCGCATCAACTCTTGATAACCTTGTATTGCATCAACTCTTGATAACCTTGTATCGCATCAACTCTTGATAAACTTGTATCGCATCAACTCCTGATAACCTTGTATTGCATCAACTCTTGATAACCTTGTATCGCATACACTCTTCATAACCTTGTATCGCATCAACTCTTGATAACCTTGTATCGCATACACTCTTCATAACCTTGTATCGCATCAACTCTTGATAACCTTGTATTGCATCAACTCTTTATAACCTTGTATCGCATCAACTCTTGATAACCTTGTATTGCATCAACTCTTGATAACCTTGTATCGCATCAACTCTTGATAACCTTGTATCGCATCAACTCTTGATAACCTTGTATCGCATCAACTCTTGATAAGCTTCAACTTCGCCAATAGAACTAGAGAAATAAATGTCAATAAAGGATCAGTCAGTCACGTCATCGTTGATGAGTCAATGTGTTAAGGTTCATGTCGATCTCTGTGGCACGTAACCAACAATCAAAGTAAATCACAAAAATCAATCAATCAGTCAAACAAAATCAGTTTTACATAAAACAATATTGGAGAAAAAGGAAAAAGGCTAGTCACATCTGAAGTATGGCATACAGAAAATAGCAGTGTTCATCATCATCATCAAGTACCGGGCCTGCTGGCGTAGGTGATCATGTCTCTCCACAACTTTCGATCTCGACAGCTATTTATCATTTCTGTTGTTGACCTTCTGCCAAGATATTCTCTTAAGCTGTCTTTTATTTTTTTCTCTTTGCTTCCCTCTATCTCTTCGTTCCTCAATTTTCCCAGTTCTTACAATATATTAAAGCTGTTCACCTTCTCAATAGATGGCCAAAAATGATGATTATTTTTTCTTAATATTAAATATTAGCTCTCTTTTCCTTATTTGGCCTCGTTCAGGACATTTTCATTACTCTTCTTAGCTGTCCATGGCATTATCAACATTCATGTGTAAAACCACATTTCTACAGCCTACAGTGATTTTCTTATCTGTTGTCCTATTGTCCATGAATCACATTCATATGTTAAGATTGGCTCTACATAACTTTTAAGAACTCTTTTTCTTGTGTCTATTGTAAAAAATGGATTGCACAGTATCTTCCTCATTTTTTAGAAAGTTGCTTTTGCTTGTGCCATTCTGCATCTCACCTATAATTTAGGCAAACTATTTTCGGGTTTTAAGTGTCAAATGTTCTATAACGTTTTCAAGAGATCTATATATCGCCATTATCTGAGAGGGTATAAATATCGTTCGCACTAATCAGATACCAGTAGAGCCACGAAGACACTATTAATTGTAAGAGAACAATTCCTACCACCTGTAACGGGATTCAAACCCGGGATCTTCCTGTCCATAGCTTGTTTACCATTAATGATGATATCGTATGGCAGGGAACAGTTGGCTGTGTTCACTTTCTGTGCGGTTTCGCCTTATGTCTTTTCGCGTGTGCTGAGACTGCCATGATGGGGACTGCAGCTGCCTTTCTTTGTTTGGGAGATGAGTTAGTAATTCGGAAGATTCCCCTGACACGGGCGGTTGAGCAATTATGGATTTTAATTCGTTTGCGGTGATACGGGGCCTTCCATAACCAAAGAACCGAAGACTCACGCTTTACTTCTAGATCATCCATCCCCCCCCAAAAAAAAAAAAAAAAGAAACTCTGAAGAAGAAAAATTAACAGAGAAAGCTCAACTATTGGCTTAAGAACAAAACAGGAACTAACTGTGAATCACCAGACATGGAGAGTTTTGGTTTCTGTCCTATGTCTTGGGTTCCAGAGGAAATAACTAAAAGAAAAATCGAAAAATATCTAATGTATTAATTGTTAGTTTGTACAAGCGATAATTTGGTATAGTATATTCAACATAATTTAATATTATACATTTTAAGTTGTAATTTCTAATGAGGTCCATTGTACTGGTTTAAGAATCGTTTTGCAGGCTATATTTCTGTAATGAACAAGTAACGAACTAGTTGCAACTAAAATATCTATTCTAATCAGCTGTCGTAATAAGGGCATATATGTTTCTCTGTCTCAGAAAATTGTACTCGAGTTTGACTTCAGATCTGACATTTTCTGTACTCAATACAACTTGTTTCCCAACTTTGGATCTAACAGGAGAACTATTGGACTGGAGAATAAAGGTCGCATTCCAAGGACAGTCGCTGAGAGGTGTTCCGGTGAAAGTGATTATTTCACACCCACTTAGTTTTTTACTATATTGTTTAAGTTGTATTTTGTTTGTATTTTATTTTGTTTGTTTTTAAATTTTGCTGCCTAAAAATTTTGCCTCTGAAGTAACCATCCATTCCCCCCCCTTTCACCTAATTCTACGCCATTGCTTCTTATGGTCACAAGTCTTACCTCTACATCATTAATCTTAGCCCTTATGATACCCTCAAAGTTGCCTCTTTTTTCTTTTTAGACCTTCCGAGATAGCAGCTCTTGTCTCTGAATCTGTTCTGAGCAAGTGACTTATACAAGTCCGGCGTTTTTCTGTTATTTTTTGTTTGTTTGTTCCTTCCTTGGAGACTGGCCAGATTAGAGGAAAGTATCGGCATTTGGACAGTGAGGTCCTCGGTTCGAATCCTTACACAAGCGGTGGGAATGTTTCACTTCTAACCTGTGGTTTCTTCGTTGATTACCTTCCTCTGATCTCTGGGTAGTGAGATCTGATGTCTAGCCCTCTCTGGGTAGTGAGATCTGATGTCTAGCCCTCTCTGGGTAGTAAGATCTAATGTCTAGCCCTCTCGGATAAAATGGGGGGAGGGGGGAGTAGGTCCTGTGTGCACTTCCGCACTCGATAGAACGCTTGACTGTCAAAAGTCAACAAGAGTAGTCCAAAAAGAGTTGGTCAAAAAGAGTAGACCAAAAAGAGTAGACTGAAAAATGTAGGCCAAAAATAGTAGAGCAAAACGAGTTGACCAAAAAAAGTAGACCAAAAAGAGTAGGCCAAAAAGAGTAGGCCAAAAATAGTAGACTAAAAAAGGCAGGCCAAAAAGAGTAAGCCAAACAGAGTAGACCAAAAAGAGTAGGCCAAAAAGAGTAGATGGCTGCTCGGGTAAAATTGTGAAGTAAATCTACCCATACCGATGACGGATGTGTCGGGCCGAAAGGCGCAGATATCGCGGCTTTGCCGTAGACTAGCAGTCACATATACTCACGTCCACTTAACACAAATAGGAAGAAAAATGCATGTCATGTCTGTCTGTACGTCTACAACTGCAAACCTCACTTTTATCAGACCGAAATGTTTCATTTGTTTGGGTACAAGTTTGAGATGATGACATCCGTTCTCTTTTGTGATGTTCTCAAACATTTAGTCATGCACAATTGAACTGTTCATAACTCATAAATCATTAACTCATCCTCTCTGGAACTATTTAGTTCATTCTGATAGAGTTATCTGACTTCTTTTTGAGACTACCTAAGGTTATTAAGTTCAAACATCTGTATATTTTTAAAAATATTTTCAATTGGTAATGATAAATCAGATCAATAAGAGAGAGAGAGAGAGAGAGAGAGAGAGAGAGAGAGAGAGAGAGAGAGAGAGAGAGAGAGAGAGAGAGAGAGAGAGAGAGAGAGTATTGTGCAACATACAAAATAATATGTGACAATATTTTTTTTTCGTACCCCAGCTTTTACCTCTGACGAAGTTCCTAGAGACTAGGAACTGAATTTTGCGTGTTAATCCATTTTTCCCGGGCAGCCGTGTGCACAGAGGATCTTCGCCACACAGGCAGATAACTCCGTATATTATTACTCCGATTTTTTCCGTCGATGAGTGATTGACGTTTCAAGCCGGGCTTCGCTGATGAGACCAGGGGTGGTTGCCGCAGAGAGAAATCATAAATAAAAATCCCAACTGGGGGAGCCGGGATTTGAACCCACAACCTCTCTGTTTCGAGTCCGGCGTCTTGCCTCGAGACCAACCAGTCCCCCAGTGTGCTAATATGGATTTTATCTTGTGCAATGGAGTTCGTGCACGTGGATCGGGGTGCTCTCTTGTGTTTCTTAGTTCTTCGAGAAGAAGATCGTAGCACCTATGGATGCATCCGGAGTCAAGTGATTCAGTCGTAACACAACAGAACATAACAAAACATGACATAATATAACATAACAATAATATTGGGAATATTAATTTAGAAACGGTAAGCGTACAAATCAAGAGTTTAAGCTTTAGTTTAACAGCTCTTCCAATTTGGTCGGGAGAAAATAAACATTTGTGTTTTCGTTAGTATCCTCCTATCTTCAGCAGTTTTCTCATACAATACACATTGAAGCCGCTCGCCAAACTTTCATTATTTTTACTTTTAAGCTTAGCTTAATAATCACTCTCACATCGCCTTATAGTAAACGCGCTTGAACTCTGGTCCTATAGTTCGTTTCCGATTCGTGCCCACAGAGTTGATCAATTATCTCGGAAAGTGTTTGATAAATTTCTGTAATTCTTTTTCATGAAATCGTATTTTTTTCGCCGTCCTTCAGATTTTATTATATTTAAGTACAAAGGTAGTCTGAATTTGGCACAAATCCGTTTTTGTTATATAAGTTTAGGAAAATATCAAACCGTATGCTCTAAACATGAGATTTTACTGTACGTTATGTTAATGTTAATGTTCTAACAAACCTCTCAGTGGATTACCTCTTACAAGTTATGGTTCAGTTAGCGCAAGATGGGGCTAAGATCGTGTGGAGAGCACGTGAAATTTGCCTTTTTAAACGGTGAGTTCATTACAACAAATATAGGTATTGTAAAATCCTAAAAAATAGGACAACCAAAAAAATTATATTTTTATATACTTCAAAGAAGTACAAATCTTTCCTAAATGCATGACAATAGGGAAAAAAAAAATCAGATTTAAGGTCGGTGGAAAAATAAGATTTCATTAAAAAGAATTACAGAAATTCATCACACAGTTTCCGAGATAATTAATAAACTCTATGGGCACGAATTTCTGAACGAAATATAGCAACTCTTACATTCATCTCATAATCGAAGTGAACTACCTGAAACTGATGTTTTCCGACGTAAGTGAACCTGGTGACATTTTTTTTAAAAACCTGGCCACGGGGGCATTAACAATTTAATAGTTTTCAATGTTCCATGATCGTTACGGTAAAATAGATCTTTCTTGCGAGAGTTGCATTTCGCTGTTACTGTTAACATCCTTTCTTATTTGTTTCGAGGAGTTTATTCTACGTGAAGATTTTCTTTCTTTTTACTGTTTTCAATTTTACAAGCTTCTTATCTTATCCTCAAAACACGACCCATTTCTTGAACACACAGGATGTTATCTGAAAAGATGAGAGTAAAGGCTCCATACCAAGTCCTGTCGACATGAACTGTACAGATTAGGGTATTTATTTCAACTTTAGAAAAAAAAAAGTGACTTTATCGGAAATAAAACCTATGTCTTCTTTCTTCTACCTGTTGAGCTCCCTGTGGAGCATATGTCTTTAACAAACACTTTCCAAGTCGTTCTGTATTTTGCCATTCTTTTAAGATCATTCCATGTCTTCCCCATCATTTTCATCTCTGCTTCTATCTGTCTTCTCAAGAATTCCTTGGTCTTCCTCTTTGTCTTTTCCTTTGGGGACTCCAAAAAAGGGTCTGTTCTGTAATACTCTCAGTTGGCTTTCGCAGTGTTTGTCCTATCCAGCGCCATCGTCTTTGCTGTATCTCTTTATCCACTGGTATGTGATTGGTACATTTCCTTAATTCTATGTTAATGATTTTGTCCTGCCATTTCCATCCTTTTATTCTGCGTAAGCATCCTTTAATGAAAGTATGTATCTTCATGATTGTCACTTTTGTGGTTCTCCATGTTTCACAGCCATATAATAGGACCGACTTAACATTTGAGTTGAAAATGTTTGTATTTAACCTAATTTCTTTAGATTTCCATGTTTCCCAGTGCAACGAAAGCTCCTCTTGCTTTTGATATCCTTATTTTTGTATAATTTTCTGTTCCTCCCTCTTTATATATATTACTGTCCAGATATATGTAAGATTGTACGTCTAGTAGAGGTATTTCTCCTAATTTTATTTGGTTATTGCCAACTGCATCAATTCTCATAATATTGGTCTTATCTCTATTAATCTTCAGTCCTAGCTGTTGTGATCTCTCAACAAGTATGCTCATTTTATCCTGCATCTGTTGATGGCTGTGTGATAGAAGAGCTATGACATCATCAAAGTGTAAACCATCAAGTTACTTGGTCAGTGACCACTGGATTCCATTTCTGTTGTTTTGAGTTATTTTCATAATCAAACCTATGTCTACATCCGCATTAATGTATGTATAGATAAATTCAATATTTCGGCCTGGCGTGATACCGACCATGTCACACATACAATTTGTGCCGTTGATAATTACAACATTATGGGCTCTAAGACTATTTTCCTGTTACGCCTTAAGACATGGATTGATACCTTTGATAATATTTTTTTAACACAAGGAAAAAAGTACTCACAACATTGCAAAATCAAATAGAAATTATCTAGACTCTAGACAGATGGTTTTTCTGAGCACATTCTTTCTATCTTTTTTCTTTCTTTCGTTCTTTCTTTCTTTCTTTCTTTCATTTGACTTCTGGCGCCAAGAGAAGATATGGTTCACGATTTCTTGCACCTCTGTTGACCTCTTCTGCGGCTATACACCCCCCCCCCCATGAGTGTTTCTAGTATTCCGTTTTTCCGTTTTCCTAAGCACTTTACCTATACATTGCAGATTGTGGCACATGGAGAACAAAAATAAAAAAAATGGCACAGCAACTTTCGAGGCAGTACTGATATCAAATTCAGAAGACAAAAGGCACAGGACAAACGAGACAAAGTAAGGCACCACGAATACATCTTGTTCGCTCTGCGAATGGATCTGTCTATCCAATATTAGCAGATTCAGTCACGAGAGAAACTGTTCACCAAAGCAGCATTAGACGCTAATATTTTTATTCAACTACTGACTTATCATGATTGCTTGCTACCAACAGTCTGTCAAGATGCCGAAGGCCATATATTACCTGTAAGTGTTCACTTACATCCCATTAACAGATTCAACATACAGCGCCAGTACATTTGCGCTGAAAGCATAATTGAACTTTTGTGAAGACAATGTCAAATAGCATAAGCACCGAACGTGTATGTGTTTGATTTCCAGCCTATATGATATATATATATATATATATGGCCCTTTTCGTCTTGTCAGACGGTCTAGTGGAGGCTATTGCGTATTTTTTTGAGGTATTGTTTTTGCCGAACAGCTTCTCTCGTGGCTAATTCTACCAATGTTTGACAAACACACGCGGTCACATAATGAACAGGTCAGGCTCGCTGATCCACAGGGTTTACCATCCTTTTTCATGAGTCTCTTCTCTTCTAAGTCCTGTCTTAGAACAGTCTCAAATGTTGTTATACCGTTCCTTATACGTGCTCTCCATGATGTGCGATCACTTGCCAGATGTTGCCAGTCGTTTTCACAGATGGAGAAGTCTTTCAGAGATGATTTGCAGATATCTCTATATCGTAGTTTAGGTCTGCCGATTTGTCTTTTTCCGTGTTTTAGCTCACCATATAGTATTTGCCTAGGAATGCGTTTTTCTTCCATCCGTTGGACATGCCCCAGCCATCTTAGCCTTCGACTTCTGAGCATCGACATGATTGTTAGGGTCTTAGCACGTTGCAGGACAGTTAAGTTGGTTATTTTGTCTTGCCATTTGATGTGCATTATTTTGCGGAGACATCGCATGTGGAAGACATTTAGTCTTTTTTCCTGGTTTGAGTATGTTGTCCCGGTTTCGGATCCATATAGTAGTGTGCTAAGCACACAAGTTTGATATATTAAGAGTTTAGTCTTTTGAGTTAGTTTCGTGTTGTTCCATGCCCTTTTTGTGAGTTTGCCTAAGGTCGTAGCTGCCTTACCAATTCGACAGTTTATTTCTTCATCAAGAGAGATGGTTTGCGTAACTGTGGATCCAAGATATGTAAATTTCTGTACTGATTCTAGTGGGCAGTCTTTTAGAGTAATAGATAGAGGTTTGAAGTCACCTTGATTTAGTATTACTGTCTTCTGAACATTAATTGACAGTGAAAAAAAAAAAATATATATATATAGTGTTTATTGCCTTCTACCTTCCCAGAAGGGGTAGGCTGAGGTCTCCGGTGGTAAATACAAACATCAGTTTTCAAGCAAATTCTCTCATCGCTGTCAGCACTGCATGGGCAGGCCCGGCAGCAGAGAGCAAACAACTTAGAGATAAATATTGTATTCTTTGAGCATATTTTGTAGAATTATTGTCCTGAACTTGGTGCGTTCACTCTCACTCGACTCATCATCGATGAGTTCTGTATGTCTTAACTTGGAGTTCGTTACTAGGTTCTGTATGTCTTAACTTGGAGTTCGTTACTAGGTTCTGTATGTCTTAACTTGGAGTTCGTTACTAGGTTCTGTATGTCTTAACTTGGAGTTCGTTACTAGGTTCTGTATGTCTTAACGTGGAGTTCGTTACTAGGTTCTGTATGTCTTAACGTGGAGTTCGTTACTAGGTTCTGTATGTCTTAACTTGGAGTTCGTTACTAGGTTATGTATGTCTTAACTTGGAGTTCGTTACTATGTTCTGTATGTCTTAACGTGGAGTTCGTTACTAGGTTATGTATGTCTTAACGTGGAGTTAGTTACTAGGTTCTGTATCTCTTAACGTGGAGTTCGTTACTAGGTTCTGTATCTCTTAACGTGGAGTTAGTTACTAGGTTCTGTATGTCTTAACGGGGAGTTCGTTACTAGGTTCTGTATGTCTTAACGTGGAGTTAGTTACTAGGTTCTGTATGTCTTAACGTGGAGTTCGTTACTAGGTTCTGTATGTCTTAACGTGGAGTTCGTTACTAGGTTCTGTATGTCTTAACGTGGAGTTCGTTACTAGGTTCTGTATGTCTTAACGTGGAGTTAGTTACTAGGTTCTGTATGTCTTAACGTGGAGTTAGTTACTAGGTTCTGTATGTCTTCACTTGGAGTTCGTTATTAGGCTCTCAATATCTTAACGTTGAGTGCGTTAGTATGTTGTGCATATCTTAACATGGAGTGCGTTACTAGTGTTTGCGTGTGTTATGTCTTAACATGGAGTGCGTTACTGGGTTCTGCATTTGTTATGTCTTAACATGGAGTGCGTTACTGGGTTCTGCATGTGTTAAGTCTTAACATGGAGTGCGTTACTCGGTTCTGCATGCCTTAACATTGAGTGCTATATTAGGCTGTGCGTGACTAAACGTGGAGTTCTTTACTAGGTTTTGCTTGTCTTAACGCGGATTGTGTTGCTAGGTTCCGCGTGTCTTAACTTGGAGTGCGGTACTAAATTGTACTCTCCCAACGTGGAGGGCTTTACTAAGTTCAGCACTCTTAACATTAAGTACTGTATTATTTTATGCATGAATCAATTTGAAGTGCAGGACTAATTTATGTATTTCTTAACTGGAGTGCGTTACTTGGTTCTGCGTGTCTTGACGTGGGATGTAGTATTAATAAGTTACACATGTCTTATCGTGGAGAACAGTCAACTTTGTAAAATAACCACATATTTAATTGATTTAAACTATAGCCCGTTCACTTACTTCTAGTCTACAAAATGTTTATCTTCTTTTTTTTTCTATCGGCAACCTTTGTTAAATATAACCAAGATTATAATCACATTGCAAACACATTATATTCTATCTTCTCTTCTATTTTCTTCCTCTCTTCTCCTCTCCTCTCTTCCTCTCTTCTCTTCTTCTGTCTTCTTCTTCTGCTCTCTTCTCTTCTCTACTCTATTCATATCTTCTCTTGTATGACATCAGTCACAGAGTCTAGCCAAATGTCAGGAAAAAAAAAACAAACTATTTGGTCAGGAGCCTTTTGAATTTCGTTTAGGAAATTAAAAAATCTGAAGAGATTGACGTCACAATGAAGTGTTGATATTCCAGCTGAATTCATCCAAGGTGGAGGGGAGGCCAACGTTCGTATTTACCATGCACTGTGTGTGAACATCAGGAAAATGCGGACTGGCTAAAAGCCTGGAAATGTTCACTGAACCTCCCCATTCCAAAGAAAGGAAATCTGAAGCTGTGTTCCAACTACAGAACTATTGCCCTAATAAGTCATGTCAGCAAAATACTCTTGCGGATCATCATGAAAAGGATAGCAAGAAAGTTGGAACCAGAACTGTATATAGCTCAGGCAGGTTTAGATATAGTAGAGGTACCAGGGACTACATCTTTAACATGAGAAATTTCTCTGAGAAGTGTTTGAAATACAGAATGGAACTGAATACATGATTCACAGATTACAGGAAAACCTTTGACTGTGCACAGCAATAGAAACGGTGGAACATCATGAAGGATATGGGCTTTCAAATAGAAGTTTTTGGGTCATGCTAAAAGACACAACAGCCTAATAAAAGTAATATTGGAAGGGAAAATACAAGGTAAAAGAGGCAGAGGCAGACCAAGACTAATATGGACGAATGGACGAGTAACATCAAAAGATCGACAAGTCAACCTATGACAATCTGCACCATCAAAGCAAGAGACAGAGTGGAATGACGATCCATGGTAACAACCTTTGATGCGGAGACGGCACTCAATGATGATGATGATGAATAGAAGTTATCAAATCACTATATCACGAACAGGAAACAGCTATCAGAATAGTTGGTGAAACCAGAAATTGGGTTGAAGTGCAAAAAGTGGTGATGTAGGAATGCATCCTCTCTTGTTACCTATTCAACATCTATGCTGAGAACATCATGAGAAATGTTAGAAAAAATGTCAAACTTATGAAGTTCGACCATTTCACAAACAATGAAAACATAATTCCAAAACTCAGATATGCAGATGACACAGTCCTCCTCTCAAACAATGCAGAAGGATTATAAGAAAAAAATTAATGTTTTACAAAATACAATGAAGAGCAAAACCTCTGTCTAAACAAACAGAAAACTTAGATAATGTTTTTTGACAAAACAAACATACCAACTCAAAATCATCGCCAGCAGTAAAGAACTTGAAATTGTAACAAACTGTGAATATCTGGAATCTGTTGCAACTAAGACAGATAAAGAGATCAAAAGTAGATTAGAAATAGCAGCACACAAATGTAACACCATGAAGAACATGTGGCACAATACCAGTAAGGCAGAAAAAATACAATTACTAAGCGCATGTATCTTACCAATAGCAACATACGGCTGTGAATCGTGGACAATCTCGTAAACAGCAAGGAAGAAAATCGATTCATTCGAAATAAAATGTCAGAGAAAAATCCTTTAAATATCTTGGATAATGAAAATGAGCAATGAAGACATATTAAAAGAATTAAACATTTAAAAACTGGTTTATAAAAACCACTCTAAAGAGGAAATTAAAATACTATGGCATCGTCACAAGACACAGCGGGTTGGAAATAACAATAATGGAAGGCATTGTTCCAGGGCGACACATCAGGGGCAGATCAAGAAGAAGGTGGCTTCAACACATCACTGAGACCTTCAACATAACACCATAAGAAGTGGGAGATCTGGCTAGTGACAGAGATTCTTTCAGACGGGCTGTAGTGAATTCAACATTCTGTGGTAGATCTGGCTAGAGACAGAGATTCTTTCAGACGGGCTGTGGTGAATTCAACATTCTGTGGGAGATCTGGCTAGAGACAGAGATTCTTTCAGACGGGCTGTGGTGAATTCAACATTCTGTAAGAGATCTGGCTAGTGACAGAGATTCTTTCAGGCGGGCTGTAGTGAATTCAACAATCTGTGGGAGATCTGGCTAGAGACAGAGATTCTTTCAGACGGGCTGTGGTGAATTCAACATTCTGTAAGAGATCTGGCTAGAGACAGAGATTCTTTCAGACGGGCTGTGGTGAATTCAACATTCTGTAAGAGATCTGGCTAGAGACAGAGATTCTTTCAGACGGGCTGTGGTGAATTCAACATTCTGTAAGAGATCTGACTAGAGACAGAGATTCTTTCAGACGGGCTGTGGTGAATTCAACATTCTGTAAGAGATCTGACTAGAGACAGAATGTGCAAACCGAAATAATAAATAACAGGCTCAAGTCAAATGTTTTGGGATCTTCTTCTGCTTCTGCGATCATGACGTCATTCAGACTAGAACTCCGGTCTCTCTCATGAAGGCAGCTGTCTGTTTAAGTGATTCGTTTGCCTCGTATAGTTTCTCTTCCAGGGAGGTGGGTGTGGTTCACATTGTACTTCTTATGTCTGTGTACTGGGGGCAATCCTGTAGAACATGTTTTGTTGTCATGTTGTCCAATGTGCAGTGGCATTGGCTGGTAGTACCAATTTTGAGTTTGGTGAACATGTGGTTTCTAATTTTATTGTGGCCAGTGCTGAGGCGAAGTATGATGACTTGATCCCTCTTTGATGTTTTGGGATAAAAAGTGCAGATCTACGCATTGTGCTGATCTACGCCATTTTAACGTTTTTTGAAGAAGATGTCTTTGCTCAAACGCGAAAAAAAGAATATTAACTTGAGAGTGGTGTAACGATGCAGTATGTATTTCTTTTCATGAAAATATTGCACCGTTAAATAATATTTGAGTAGATGTTATGAAAATAGTGCACGATTGGATAATATTGGAGCTGATGTTTTGAAAATAGTGCATAAATTATGCATGGTGAACGTAGTTCGAAAATAAGCTTTCCTATAATGCGTGAAGTGGTTTGCCTTTGCGGTATTAATGCGTTGCATTTTCCAACCAACGTTCATTATGTTATTATCTGCAAGCCGCATCCACTTTTTTTTATGGCTGAATCGAATGGTGCTAGTTTGCTGGAAAACAAATTAACGGTATTTGAATCTTGAATCCAACACTAAATACAGTATTTACGAGTGTACTTACGGTACTTATATAACTAATCGATTCCAGTCTAGGACGGGAAACTGAACGCACACAGAGTGAGTACTACACAACCGTATCAACCTCTCATCATTTATTCTGATTACTGACTAGTCCTCCAACTTTCAATAGCTGCCTTTCATAGTCCTCTATAATTTGAGGTCAAACTGGAAGTCTGAAGCTTAACTTTATGTTCTACTGTGTATACCCTACTCCATAGACTTGACAATGTGGTCTATTGTGGTCGTCCCATTGGTGCGATCATGCTTGAGAATGAAACATTCGAGATAATAGTGTCCCCACCACCCCACGAAATCCATACAATCTATCTCGATTGGTTTTTTTTTGGATTAAAAAATTTAATTAAAAAAATGCTTGCACAAATACATGACGTTACTGTGTCAATTTATTGCGAAAATCAACGAAATAATATACATGAATATTTATGTTGATTTGATATTTAATGTTGATTTGATATTTAATGTTGATTTGATATTTAATGTTGATAATAAATTGTAAATATGAATGAAAAAATTAATATATAAATCGTTAATGATTTGCGTGTCAAGGTATGAATGGATATTTTGTGTTAAAAAGCTTGTGAAAGAACGAGGCTAGGGGCAGTTCGACCTCATTGACTGACGGGGAACTTCTGTTACGATCACGGCTCTAACTGACTGCGGTTCCAGATTCTTCGATGAATCTGCTGTCTGTTTCAGGGATTGAGTACCGTTGTAGAGATTCTTGTTGAGGGTGATGGCTGTGGGTCATATTGATCTTCTCAAATCTGCAAACTAAATGCAACCTTATGAAACATTTTCTGTCGCCATACTATTTACATGTAGGTCACAGTGATAAAATGATTTAATGGATCTGAAGTATTCCAGGACTGTAGACCTTGCATGTCTCTGTGTTCATCATATCTGAGGTTTGGATGCCAACATGCAGAAGCCATATATATGTTATGCTAACAGGAAAACATAACAAGAAAAGAGTAACCAACAACAGAGCTTGCCCTAATATCACAGACGTCACGGACCACAAAATGGTTATGATTACACTCAGACAGCCAAAAACAAAGAGAACGAAAACAAACAAAATAAGCAAAAAGAACTGACAATAAAAATAAAACAATTAGAAGATCAAGAATCAAGGAAAACCCTAGAAGAAAAACGAACAGATGAATTCAAGAAACTTCCTAACGAAGTAAGCACAGTAGAAGAAGAGTGGAAACAGTTTAAGAAAACAGTAATCAACACCTCAAAAAAGGCATGTGGAACTAGATTAAGGACAAAAGAAGGAAAAAAGATCACCCCGAGGTTGAACGGTGCAATCAGAGAAGCAATTAAAGAAAAGAAGAAACTTTAAAAATTGGAGGTAGAATAAGAACTAAGAAGAGTATTAAAAATATGCCTTAGTTCAGAAAAGGATTAAAATTTTGATAAAAGAAGCTAAAAAAAAACAAATAGACAGAATTCAGATAAAATATGAGCAGGGACTTCATGACAGCCACAAGAGATTTCTACAAATTAGTAAAAGCCACAAGAGCGAGAAAATAAAACCATGATCCTACTGAGCTCATAAAGGACCAAGAATGTACAAAAACTAAACCCAACACCACGAAAGAGGAAATCGAAGAAGTAATCAAATATGCGCCTAGAAATAAAGCACCGAAGATAGATAAAATACCAGTAGAAATAATATCAGCAGAAGAACAAACAGGAGTTACATGGCTGCACAGAATATTTAATGCAGCATGGCACCACACAACAAGCCCCAGAAGACTGGCAGCAGGCAATCATTTTACCAATATGGACTCTGGACTAATAAAGGTAGCAAGAGAGACTGTGATCAATATAAATGAATAACGCTTCTCAGCCAATTAGGAAAGTTATACGCCAAAATTGGAGGAAAAGGCTGTCATCAACAATAGAACTACAGTTAAGCGATTTACAAATAGGGTTCCGAAAAAAAAACAGAGGATGTATTTACGCTCTATTCACCTTAAAACAGCTAGCACAAAAGACGACAGAACACAATCAAAATGTGTACATAGCTTTCATTGACCTGGAAGAAGCGTTCGACCGAGTAAACAGAGAACAACTGTTGGAGATACTAACAATATACGGAGTAAGCCAACATCTAACCAACCGAATTAAGAAGTTTCTACATCAACAGAAGTTACACGTCAGAAGAGCAGCAGTCCAGACAGACCACTTCGATGTAGATCTAAACAAGACGTGTATAGCTTTATAAGTAGAAGGCTTTCGAAATACATCGGTCATGTACTGAGAATGAGCGAGGAAAGACTTTACCATCAGGCATTAATGTGGAAACCATCGGGTTAAAGAAAACACGTCAAATAACGAGAAATTATGTGCATATCCATTACTAGGGAATGCTCAACTATAGAACTAAGAAACAATCAGAATCTACAAGAACTAGCAAGAAGTCGTCAATTGTGAAGAACTATGACTTCCGCACTACGTGCCGTCTTCGGGCCGAGAGGAAAATAAATAAACTGTTGGTCGATGATCGTAGTCAGCTGTTGGTCAGTGATTGCTGTCAGCTGTTGGTCAGTGATTGCTGTCAGCTGTTGGTCGATGATTGCAGTCAGCTGTTGATCAATGATTGCTGTCAGTTGTTGGTCGATGATTGCAGTCAGCTGTTGGTTGATGGTTGCAGTCAGCTGTTGGTCAGTGATAGCTGTCAGCTGTTGGCCAATGATAGCAGCCAGCTGTTGGTTGATGATTGCTGTCAGCTGTTGGTCAGTGATTACTGTCAGCTGTTGGTCAGTGATTGCTGTCAGCTGTTGGTCAGTGATTGCTGTCAGCTGTTGGTCGATGATTGCAGTCAGCTGTTGATCAATGATTGCTGTCAGTTGTTGGTCGATGATTGCAGTCAGCTGTTGGTTGATGGTTGCAGTCAGCTGTTGATCAATAATCACAGTCAACTGTTGGTCAGTGATAGCTGTCAGCTGTTGGCCAATGATAGCAGCCAGCTGTTGGTCAATGATCACAGTCAACTGTTGGTCAATAATCGCAGTCAACTGTTGGTCAGTGATAGCAGTCAGCTGTTGGTCAATAATAGAAGTCAGCTGTTGGTCAATGATAGCAGTCAGCTGTTTGTCAATGATAGCAGTCAGCTGTTGGTCAATGATAGTAGTCGGCTGTTGATCAATGATCACAGTCAGCTGTTGGTCAATGATCGTAGTCAGCTGTTGGTCAATGATCGTAGTCAGCTGTTGGTCAATAATCGTAGTCAGATGTTGCAAAATTATCATAGTCAGCTGTTGGTCAATGATCGTAGTCAGCTGTTTGTCAATGATCGTAGTCAGCTGTTGGTGAATGATCGTAGTCAGAAGTTGGTCAATGATCATAGTCAGCTGTTGATCAATGACAGAAGTCAGCTATTGGTCAATGATCGTAGTCAGCTGTTGGTCAATGATCGTAGTCAGCTGTTGGTCAATGACGGCTCTCTTTCTCTCGATGACCGCCAGTTGCTGGGTGCCGTCTTCATCGTCTTGGATAATGCATCAAAGCCAATAAAAAAAGGGAGCTTAATCTAGAAAACAGAAATAAGAACACATTTTTTTTAAATCGGAGAATGAAACGGAGAGAAAAATAGGATGGACAAAATGATGAGAAGAAAAGAGGAACAGCAATCAGAAAAGTCTTGTCTATGTTTGTTGGCAGTTATGTGTTTTGACACAAGAAGAGGGATATAATGTGAGCCAGATTGAGAGAGAGAGAGAAAGAGAGAGATGCGAACACATAAGGAAGGCAAAGACAGCGAAACTGGATAATAAGATATAATGGAAAGAAGGCTGGAGAGCATTCAATAATAATGAAGAAATAAGAATACTGTTGAGAAGAGGGGCAAAACAATATCAATGTAAAAGTAAAGACTTACAACACGTCTTTCGACGAGTATGGGGAATACAGTGTTATTGACGAAATGTTTCCATCACCACGGCACATTTATGGATGATGTCAGTATCACACCAGGCCGCCTTCATTTCTCCCAAAAACTCCTAATGCTCATTTTTAGAGGCTGGATGAATCCCTTCTAGATCCAACGTAATAGTCCACTACTTCTGGGAAGTGAACCTGGATTTTTTCTGATTAGGACGCGAGCACACTAACCACTCAACCACCAAGGCGAGCACACTAACCACTCAACCACCAAGGCGAGCACACTAACCACTCAACCACCAAGGCGAGCACACTAACCATTCAACCACCAAGGCGAGCACACTAACCACTCAAGCAACTTCAACAAGATAGCAGACAAAACTCAGCAGAAGAGAAGTGGAACAAGAATGCAGGAATAGCATGAGAGAGTTAGAGAGTCAAAATGAAAGAAGAGAATTAGGAAGAAGTACAAGAAATATATAAATATATAACGAAGAGGAATAGAAGGACAACATAAAGTGTAGGCGGTAGCATCAACTTAAGGTAGAACAATGAACCAGGAGGTAGATTTAATAAGTTTATAGTCAACATGGAAACAGGAGGTAGATTTAATAAGTTTATAGTCAACATGGAAACAGGAGGTAGATTTAATAAGTTTATAGTCAACATGGAAACAGGAAGTAGATTTAAGAAGTTTATAGTCAACATGGAAACAGGAAGTAGATTTAATAAGTTTATAGTCAACATGGAAACAGGAAGTAGATTTAATAAGTTTATAGTCAACATGGAAACAGGAGGTAGATTTCATAAGTTTATAGTCAAAATGGAAACAGGAAGTAGATTTAATAAGTTTATAGTCAACATGGAAAGAGGAGGTAGATTTAATAAGTTTATAGACAACATGGAAACAGTAATTATGCATGTTTATTATAGTAAACAAGAAACAAGAATTATATTTAAGAAGTTTATAGTAACAGGAATTAGATTTAAGAAGTGTATCATAAACATTGAAACAGGAAGTAGATTTAAGAAGTTTATAGTAAACATTGAATCAGGAGGTAGATTTAAAAGGTTTATAGTAAACATGGAAACAGCAATTAGATTTAAGAAGTTAAACAAGGAAATCAGAATTACATTTGTTTATTATAGTAAACAAGAGAACAGGAATTAAACAAAAGAAGTTTACAGTTAACAGGAATGCAGGAATTAGATTTTAAAAAGCGCATAGAAATCACGGAAATAGATATGCGAAAAGGAAATAGAAGACCACTAATTTAACCTAATGTAAATCGAGATAATTAAAAAGAAAACTAGGAAACAGGAAATAACAATGAAGGTGATGTAAAAGTAGAGAAATGATTTACAATTTCATGACAATTCATGCAGTCGCTTTATTTTTAGAAACTGTTAACTCACAGAATCCATATTCTATTATCAGGAGCTTGAAAACTCCATGATTCGGAAGAGTGCACGAGGCGTTACAAATACCTGTAGAACTTTCCTCGCCTCTAACAAAAAGATTGCTAGACGGTAAAGATAATGAGCACTCTCCACCGGCTCGATATTTCCTTTACATTGCCCTTAAACTGTTGCACGTGGTTCAAAAGGGCAAGCGAGGAAAACAGGAAGAGTCTCGTCGACTTGGCTCGTGGGAATTATCTAACCCAAACTTAGAAACCCAAACAAGGGAGCTTGTCTAGATAGGGTAGGAAAATAGACGAGAAGTAGTGAGATGGAAGGTCAGAGGTTGAAATCAGAGACGCAGATTTTGAGTACAAGAATCAAGAAAATGATAGAAGCAGCAGCTGTTTGATGCCTCAGGGGGCATTTTAGTCCATACTGGACGGCCTACACAGAAAAAAATATTTGAATAGTTTGGATATAGAGGACGTCTACGGGGAAAACTCACTATGCAAGAGATATTAATAGTAACGTAAGGGATACCCCTTTAATCTATTTTAATTTCAACAGGGAGTCAAGTATTAAATTTCAGTAGGCAGAAGAAATAAGCAAACGTCACGCAGATTTCTTGTTTTGTTTGTAGTTTTTAAGTTTTGGAAAAACAATTCATCATTACCGACACGTTATAGAAGAACAATTCATCATTGCCGACACGTTATAGAAGAACAATTCATCATTACCGACACGTTATAGAAGAACAATTCATCATTACCGACACGTTATAGAAGAACAATTCATCATTACCGACACGTTATAGAAGAACAATTCATCATTACCGACACATTATAGAAGAACAATTCATCATTACCGACACGTTATAGAAGAACAATTCATCATTACCGACACGTTATAGAAGAACAATTCATCATTACCGACACGTTATAGAAGAACAATTCACCATTACCGACACATTATAGAAGAAAGATTCATCATTACCTACACGTTATGGAAGAATAATTCATCATTACCGACACATTATAGAAGAACGATTCATCATTACCGACACGTTATAGAAGAACAATTCATCATTACCGACACGTTATAGAAAAACAATTCATCATTACCGACACGTTATAGAAGAACAATTCTTCATTACCTTCAAGTTCTGGAAGAACAAATTCTTCATTACCTTCAAGTTCTGGAAGAACAAAAAATCTTCATTACCTTCAAGTTCTGGAAGAACAAATCTTCATTACCTTCAAGTTCTGGAAGAACAATTCTTCATTACCTTCAAGTTCTGGAAGAACAATTCTTCATTACCTTCAAGTTCTGGAAGAACAATTCTTCATTACCTTCAAGTTCTGGAAGAACAAATTCTTCATTACCTTCAAGTTCTGGAAGAACAAATTCTTCATTACCTTCAAGTTCTACGGTAATGAGAATGAGTATCCGATTTTTTTTCTGGGAAAGTAAATCGGCACGGGCGTAATACCGACCACATTACCCCACCAATCATGTCTGTAAAATTGATAGTCACTAACACCATATACGCCACTTCGCGTGACGGGGTTTTATTACTTTTTTTAAAACTCTAGAATATAAACTAAGGAAAATGGCATCTCACATAATTGTATTATAATATGTTATCTTTTTCATTGTCAAAATACAATTTAAAAATAGATCTTACATGTTCACGAAATAATTGTAGGAAAAAAATATAATGTTCATCCAGCAAGTTACATGAAAGTCCGTATTTAGTTTATCTAACCTTGTTTTTTTTGGCGGTTTTTTTGGGTTTTTTTGGTGGAGAAAGGGGGGGGGGGCAAATTAGTGTAGCCAAATGTAGAAATATTCTTTTCCGCGTATCAAGCTTTCCCCCTATAACTTTTGTTATGATAATTTCTGTTATTTACATGGCACAGCTATTCATGTATTGATCAATTGATTACAACTTTTTCAGGATCAGAGTCCTAATCGATATCTCAGTCCTTATCGCTAAAGTAGTAATCAATAATACACGCTCATTGCTGTACAGAGTAGAGTTGTAGCTTGTGCGTTGCTTGCAAGTGGGAAAGTGTCTGCTACACCTGACACTGTCTAGCTGATTTAATAAAACAAATGAGAAAACATCACTATGTCAACCGAAGATCATCGTCATCATCAAGTGCCGGGCCTGCTGGCGTTGGTGATCATGTCTCTCCACAATTTTCGATCTAGGCAGCTATTTATCATTTCTGTTGTTGACCTTCTGCCAAGCCATTCTCTTTAGCTGTCTGTTATTTTTTCTCTGTGCCTTCCCTCCATCTCTTCGTCCCTCAATATTTCCAGTTGTTACAATATATTCTAGTTGTTCTCTTCTCATTACATGGCCAAAAATGATGATTGTTTCTTCCTAATATTGGAAATTAGCTCTCTTTTTGCTTTGACCTCTTTCAGAACATTTTCATTACTCTTCTTAGCTGTCCATGGTACTCTCAACATTTTTCTGTAAAACCACATTTCTACAGACTCCAGTG